>CAKOAT010527376.1:260541-308891 GCA_932364175.1 Eruca vesicaria subsp. sativa
GTCATTTTGTTCTCATTTTGTTGCTTATTAGTCAAGGTTTTCTGGATTTTATAACTAGATTAATATAGGGTATTTTAATAACTGCTAAAAGATTTGGATTTTAACTTGTTTCCTTTGATTTGGTTCACAAGAATCATTTGATGGTATATATCATATACATTCAATTATACGATGACATATATATAATATATAATAGTGAAACGAAAAACAAATAACAATATAATTTTAAAAATAAAACTTATGCAGGTGAAAGTCTAGGTGCTAAAAGACTTGGAATTTAATTTGTTGCTTTGATTTGGTTCACGAGAATCATTTGAAAATAATTAGATTATTGGGAAAATCGCATAAAAATATAGTGTTTTCTCGTTTTTTTATAAAACAAAAAATATTATTTATTCTTGAAATTATATTTATTTTATCTATTATTCTTATATTAATTTTATTTAAATTTCATTTTTGTTTTATTTAAAAAATTTTGAATTTTCTTATTTTGGGATTTTTTTATAATTTCTTTTAAGTTTTTCTTATTTTTAATATTTTATTAATAAAATATTTTAATTATTTTGAGATTTTTTAATGTTTATGATTTTTCTGATTCTTTTGAATTTTTCTGATTTTTTTCAATTTTTAATGAATTTTAATGAT
Source organism: Eruca vesicaria subsp. sativa (assembly GCA_932364175.1). NCBI lineage: Eukaryota > Viridiplantae > Streptophyta > Magnoliopsida > Brassicales > Brassicaceae > Eruca > Eruca vesicaria. The sequence continues at coordinate 261,187 of CAKOAT010527376.1, forward strand.
TTTAATGATTTTTTATATTTTCTGTATTTTTATATTTATTTTTCGTAAAATATTTAAAAAAAAAAAAAACCGACACGTCATCGCTTTTGAACAGTACCGGTCACATTTTTAACTTGATGTACAAGTAAGCCAGATTGGAGGTTTAATATGCTAAATTTGTCAACTTGAGTGTTTAAAGTGCTTGTAAAATACTCTGAGGGTTTAAAATATAAGTGGTTGCCACCTTGAAGGTTTTGTATGCGATTTTCCCTTATTTGTTTTGGTTTGGTTCGGTTTTTTGTTCATCTCTACTTTTTAGTAGAAATACAAAACTCATAACGTTATAATAACGAGGAACCATGTGACTAAACATTGATTGATTGTCAAGTTTCGTAAGATCTTATTAACCTTAGCCAATACCAATGATCTGTGTTTGCGTATACCATCAAGGCGACAGCTAGAGGTGATTAAACTGATCATGTGCGTCTTTGAACACTCAGGTCTTTATATAGACGAATGCTTCTCAGTTATAACAAAATATTGATGCATGAATAACAAAATATCAAATTAAGTAAAGTGAAAAAAAAAGATAAAGAGGGTAAGACAATGGTGTCTCTACCATCTATTGTTTTCATTTTTCTTGTTCTTGTTGTTATCCCTTTGCGCCTCTTCATATCCAGTCCTCTAAGAAGTCGCTTCTGCTCATCAAATTTGGTTTCTTTCATGTACGATGATAAGAAGAATGATGCGGAGAAGAGTGTGAAACGGTAGTTTGCTTTTGTTTATCATAATATTCAGTACTGCTAGATTATTGCGGCATTCTTAGTCAAATCCAAACTAACTAATTATCATCCTATTTGCAACTATTTTGTGAATTTCAGAACAGCAAAGTTTGTCTGCCATCAACAAAAACTAATCACGTTCATTTTCAGAACTTTTCAATCCACTTATATATTTTCCTTCTATAACAGAAGAACTTTATTATAAAAGTCGATTTTACTCTAATGTATGTTTATATATTAAGTCATTTATTTTTTAGGGAAAATATTTATTCGTCTATATTTCTTTAGTAAAGCTCTACATTTTAATGAAATTTTGTTTATTTTAAAGTAAATATTAGCCGATTAATGTTTTTAAGGAAAGCTTTACACTTTTAATGCAAATTTGTTTTGATGATACGTTTACGCAAATTGTTTATGATTGGTTGAACTAGTTTTAGACGAAACTATTTTAAGTGCATGACTTTTATGTGACTACCACTTAGTTTATTCAATGGCCTTTGTCCATTTTCTTACAAGTTTCATTGTAAACTTGAAACGGCACTAGAATGAACTAGTTTTAATGAGACAAAACTATTTTTAATTGCATGCCTTTATGTGACTACCACTTGGCATATTCAATGGCCTTTGTCCATTTTCTTCTAAGTTTCATTGTAAACTTGAACGGGACTAGAATTAATTAGTGGTTGCTTCACTGAGAGATTCATATGACGCATTGTTGAGGATCATTATCCTTCTGCTTATCAAAATTAAAAATCGAGTTTTGGAACATTACAAAGCTACACTTTGTCGTGTCAACTGTACGACAGACAATATAGGCCCGATTGTTTCCATAGTTTTTAGATTTTAGTTTTTGATTTTGTAATGGAAATGGATTTTAGTTTTACGGAAAACACGAATTTAAATTTTTTTTTTTGTTTTTGTTTTTTAATCCTAAAGTTTGCTTTTTATTTATATTTTAATTTTTTGTAAAATTTAATTACTGATTTATTTTATTTTTGTCTGTTGTTTTTAAATTTTAACTTAGAAGTTGATTTTGGACAAATTTAAAATTTAAAACAAAGTATATCACAGAGTTTTAATAAATAATACCAATATATTATTGACGAAAGATGTAAAATTTACTAAAAGTAAATTTAAATAATTAATTTTATTTTATTCAAAATTTTTAAAATGTTCTTATTAGAATTTAATTATGTATTATATATGATAATATATAGAGCCAAAGCTGCGACAAAGAAGAATAACTTTAGAGACTCCAGCGATTATCTAGTAGCGGGGCTGAGGAGAGAGCTGGCGCCAAGGCACGACCTGGTGAAACTGAACCTAAACAGGAGATGGGCAGAGATCGAAACAAGGATTGCAGACGTTCAAAGGACGTGCAGCCAGAGCTAAAAGGCTTGTCAGGTTTGCAAAGAACTGCTCAAATTTGTGAATTGATTCTGCTTCAGATTTTGCTTTCTCCACAAAGAGTTGAGGTCAAAGTAAGTGCTAATATCATTTTACCAGAGGGACTGGAACCAGGGACTGCAAGTATAGTTATTAATAATACCACTAGCTATGAATGTTTTGTTTTTCAGTTCAATGGATGTTAACTGATTTAATGAATGTACATTTTAATGCAACTATTCAATCAAAACTTTAGAAGATAAATACAATAAACCTTTGTTTTCAAGATGGAGTAGGTAATGATGTTAATATTGCTAGAGCTTTCTTTATGGGGTCTATTTCTTTCACACCGAATGTAGTACCCCGTTATCTGAAAAGTGTACCCGGAGGAACTGGTCAATGTGATCAAAGTACGAGTAGGAGAGAAGCTGGATGTGATGTTTGAGGTTTGACTTATTACTAAACACCGACCTTTCCTTGATTGGTCTTGCAGTTTCATTCTTTCATTACTAAACTCCAATTAGTTTACCGCACTCAGCCCGAGTCAAGATCATTTCAAGGGCTCATGGAACATCTGACAATTAGTCAAAAATCTAGACACGTCCAGACGATATAACATTACCTTAATACATACATGGACCTTCTATTGTTCAATGTACCTTGATTATATCTGGGTGTTATTTTTGCAGCGATATTCATAACCTTGAACATTATTTTCTTCCCTAAGTCTTGGAATTTTAACTCTTTCCCCTTCTATTTGCATATCTTTTTGTCGACCTTGTGTTTCCCTATCCCAATTGCTTTCAGCATGAGATTTGTTTTAGCTTCCACTTTAGTCCAACATAGTCATGGGAATTTTACCTGACCTGAAAATCCAAATCGAACCAACACGAAAACACCCGACCCCAAACTGAATCGAACATTTCCAGATACATAGTTGAGTCCAAAATTCTTCTGACCTAAGGAATCTGAATCGGAAAGAACTGATCCGAATAGATCTGGACCTGAAAATAGTCGACTTGAATAGACCCGACCTTATAAAATCGATTTATACCAAAACTAAAAACATAATCCAAAACTAGGATCTTTTTGTGTTTATATTTTTGTATTTTAGTTTATGATTTAGTTGATTTTTTTTTGTTAGCAATCATTATTATTATACAGTAGAATCTCTATAAATTAATACTCGATAAATTAATATACACTAAATATCTCTATGAATTAATATAATTTTATAGTCCCAAATTAAGTTTTTGGTTCAATTAATATATCTATAAATTAATATCTCTTTAAATTAATAAAAAATTAAAATTTTGGTGTAGTCCCAAAATTATTAATTTATAGAGGTTTCACTGTATTTGTAACATTTTTCAAGTAATACAAAGCTTTAAAGGTAAATTTAGCGTTTAAAATATTTTATTTTATTTCAATAAATTCCGACGACCCCTTTAATATCCGTCGGAATTTCCTTGGAATGATTATCTATTATATTAAAATAGAAGTTACAACCTCATTTCATGTGTGATTTTTAAGTTGGACCACTCTTATTTTTTTTTATATTAAATGTATTTTAAGAAGACTTATAATATATAGAATCTTTGAAATACTTTAATCACAATATCTTTTGATATCTTTTCATTTACAATATAATATTATATATATTAAATTTTTTGAAAAAGCTGTTTAAGAAGATTTCAACAAGATCTTAATTTTCGAAATTTTATATAAATATTTGCAATACTTTCGTGATTAGTTTTGAAATATTATTATATATTAATATATTTAGTTATCATTTTTAAAACGAAAATAAATATTCTATCGCTTTTTATCTATTATATAATCATATTAAAAGAAAATTATTATCTTAATCTAAATGTTTTAACAATATCTTAATTTTCAAAAAGTGTATGTAAAAATTTTCACTAATTTTGTAGTTAGAAATGGACTATTATTATGCATTAATATATATACAATTTTTGTTTATAAATTAAAAATGAAATTTATCCTAATTCTATCTATTTTATAATCATAATATTCAACCATGTAAAATAATTTTTTTATTGAAATACATATTATAAAATTATATTAATTTAATAGAGTTATAAAGTTTATTTTCATAAATATCAAATATTTATATTAAATATATAATATGCTAATAGACTACAATACATATATAAACATTAAAATATTTTAGACTTTTGTATATACAATAATATATTATGTAAAATGAATAAACATAAAATATTATTAAAAGGAAATCGAGTTTTGAAGACGGGTCCAAATTTAACATATATTAAACACAAAATACTTTTCAAATATGTTTTTCATGCACATATTAATTTGTTTGATAACCAAATACAAATACAATAAAATAAATATTTAAGAAGAAGTAGCAAATACATGTAATTATTTTGAGAAATTGATTATTTACAACATATAAACTATATATTATTTTATTTGAAATAGTTATATAAATATTTAAATATATAATTAAAATTAGAAATGATATAAAATAAATATATATGCATATAAAATGGTAAAGAAGATGAAACAAATAAATGGGTCCTATTGGTGGTTTTGAAAATCGAATCCACTAACTAAATTAACAAGAGACAATTTTTTTACTAGAATGCCCATATGTAGTTTAGTTTTTAAGAAGATAAAAACGTCTTCAACCAATAAAAATTTCTCATTAGCGCAATCTACTTTTTTATGTAATAAAAACACATAAACTGTATTTCAGTGTAAAAAACTCATCAAACTGCCACTACTTTTTAATTTCAATAATAGCCCATTACTTTTGATGTTTTTTTTGTTATCAAATATGAACTTAACATATTACTTTGATGTTTTTTTGTTATCAAATATGAACTTAACATATCAAATTCATTGGAAAACTAAAAAGATTATTATCATTATACTCATGAAATTACCTTACACAATTTGACTATATTAAGAGCATTATGATCAGTCGTCACGGACTCATTATCATCCACACACAATGAACTGCATTTACTCAAATGGAATATTCAACGGAAAAAGCCCATAAAATATTTCCTGGTTGATTTTCCTCGAATGAAACAGATAATAGTGTTATATGAACCCTTTGACGGGTTAGACCATCATTATCAAGGAGACGACCCCAAGTCAATCACATGGTGAAATTAACGATCATAAAAGAGCCCGGACTGGTATTACTTTATCTCGCATCAACAAAGATCAAAGAAAGAGTGTGTGAGAATGGGTTTTGTAGAGAAGAATGCTTACGCTCTTCATTTTATTTTCATCATAACCATAATTTTGGGAAGTTCTATTGCAGTCTCTGCAACTATCTCAGAAGCAAACGCTCTTCTCAAATGGAAATCCACTTTCACGAACCAGACAAGCTCCTCAAAGCTGTCTTCGTGGCCCAACAACACAAACATCAATAAAAGCTTCTGCACCAGATGGCATGGCGTCTCCTGCGACCAACAAGGGAGTATCATTAGGTTAAACCTGTCTGACACTTCCATTGAAGGTACATTCCAAGATTTCCCCTTTTCTTCTCTCCCAAACCTTGCTTACGTTGATCTTAGTATGAACCGTTTCTCTGGAACCATCCCTCCCCAATTCGGAAACCTCACTAAACTCATATACTTTGATCTATCCTTAAACCAGTTAACTGGAGAAATCCCACCTGAGCTTGGCAAATTACGAAACCTCGAAACGCTCCATCTTGTCACAAACCAGTTGACAGGGTCGATTCCATCTGAGATCGGTCTGTTAACTTCGGTTCGAGAAATTTCCTTGTTTGAAAATATCTTGTCTGGACCAATACCCTCTTCCATTGGAAACCTATCAAACTTGGTTAACCTGTATCTTTATACCAACTCACTCTCTGGTCCACTTCCTTCCGAGATTGGGAACTTAGCCAATCTTGTTGAGCTGTGCCTTGATAGAAACAGCATGACCGGTCACATTCCTACCAGTTTTAGAAAGTTGAAGAAGTTAACTCTTCTAAACTTGTTTGAAAACAAACTTTCGGGTGAAATACCCCCAGAGATCGGTGACATGACCAGTCTAGATACCCTTGCCCTTCATACAAACAATCTTACCGGTTCAATTCCTCCTTCCCTAGGAAATCTCAAGAACTTAACTATACTTCACCTTTACTTGAATAATCTAACTGGTCCCATCCCCCCCGAACTAGGAAACATTGAATCCATGGAAGATTTAGAGTTAAGCCAGAACAAACTTACAGGTTCTGTTCCTGATTCCTTCGGAAACTTTACCAAGCTTCAGTCTTTGTTCCTCCGAGAGAATATGCTCTCTGGTTCCATCCCTTCAGGGGTTGCAAACTCTTCAGAACTAATGGTCTTGCAACTCGACACAAACAAGTTCACCGGATTCTTGCCTGAAACCATTTGCAAAGGTGGCAAGCTTCAGAACCTGACGTTAGATGATAACCACCTCGAAGGTCCTATCCCGAAAAGCGTGAGAGACTGCAAAAGCTTGATGAGAGCACGATTCACAGGGAACGGATTCACCGGAGATATATCTGAGGCGTTCGGGGTTTACCCGCATCTTGATTTCATTGATCTCAGCCACAACAAATTCCACGGCCAGATCTCAGGCAACTGGGAGAGGAGTCCAAAGCTACTCTACTTGATCATGTCAAATAACAACATAACGGGTCCCATCCCACCCCAGATTTGGAGGATGACACAACTTGGTGAGCTGGACCTATCTACCAACAAACTCACCGGTGAACTTCCAGAAGCAATTGGGAATCTCACGGCTCTGACAAGGCTTAAACTGAATGGGAATCAGTTATCCGGAAGAATCCCAGAAAGAATAAGATTGTTAACCAAGCTTGAGTATTTTGACTTGTCCTCAAACAGATTCAGCTCCAACATCCCACAAACCTTGAACTCCTTACCGAATCTTCACTACATGAACCTGAGCAGAAACAAGTTGGAGGAACTCATTCCCATGGGACTCACAAAGCTGATTCAGTTATCTAATCTTGATCTCAGCCACAACCATCTCACCGGAGAAATCCCACCACTCAGCTCCCTGGAAAGCCTTGAGATGCTCGACCTCTCACACAACAATCTCTCTGGTCAAATCCTACCGAGTTTCACGGACATGAAAGCCCTGAGATACATTGATATATCGTACAATAACCTCGAGGGCCCACTTCCTCACATCCCTGCGTTTGGAAACGCAACCGCGGACGAACTGAAAGGAAACAGAGGGTTATGCAGTGATAATGCAACTAAACAAAGGTTGAAACCATGCCCAATCACTTCAGCTGCAATCAAGAAACCGAAAAAGAAGCTTGTTGTGTGGATATTCGTAGTAGTACCGATCGTAGGAGCACTCGTGATTCTCAGTGTATGCGCAGGGGCGTTTACTTACTACTACCACCTCAAGAAACGAAAACCAAGAACTGAAGACAAGTCAGATTCTGAAAATGGAGAGAGTTTGTCAATAATCTTTGGAAAAGTCAAATACCAAGAGATCATCAAATCAACCAGAGATTTCGATCCAAGATACCTAATTGGAACCGGTGGGTACGGAAAAGTCTACAAAGCGAAGCTCTCACTAGGCACAACCGTAGCCGTGAAAAAACTACACGAAACGGTGAAGCATCAAGAGTTGTTAAACGAGGTGAGAGCATTAACGGAGATCCGTCACAGGAACGTAGTGAAGCTACTCGGCTTCTGCTCCATCCGCCGCCACACGTTCCTGATCTACGAGTACATGGAAAAGGGGAGCTTAAGGAAAGCGTTGTCCAACGACGACCAAGCTCAACGGCTCGACTGGGTTAAGAGAATCAAGATCGTGAAAGGCGTGGCGTACGCGTTGTCTTACATGCATCACGACCGGCCAACACCGATCGTGCACCGTGATATCAACACAGGGAACATCCTTCTCGGTGACGATTACGAGGCTAAGATCTCCGATTTCGGTACAGCCAAGCTTCTCAAGAAAGACTCATCTAATTGGTCTGCCGTTGCTGGCACCTACGGCTACATCGCTCCGGGTAAATCAAATCAAATATTCTAGACCCTAAATTCGAAATTGAGTTTTTTGAATTTTTTGATTTTATTTTTAATCTATGCAGAATTGGCCTACGCGATGAGAGTGACGGAGAAGTGTGATGTGTATAGCTTTGGAGTTCTGATGCTCGAAGTGATAAAGGGGAAGCATCCGGGAGATTTGGTTTCGACTTTGGCTTCTTCTCCGGGGACAACTCTGTCACTGAGAAGCATTTCGGATGAACGTCTGTGTATGCCAGAGGCGGAGATCAGAGATGAGCTCTTCAAGATGGTGAAAGTGGCGGTGCTGTGTTTGCAAGCCAATCCGCAGCTCAGGCCAACGATGATGACAATCGCCGCTCAATTCTACTAACTCTTTCATCACTCTTTAGTATTTACACTAGGGAGGATGTGTCAAGCCATCCATGGACATAGTAATGTCTAATACTTTTTCTTATTTTTTTTTTGTCATCAGTAATGTTTAATATTATTCCATTCTAAACTCGTAAACACTATGGCTATGATGAAATGCAAATTATTTAAATGCAGATGAGACTGTCTTTTTTTTTTGTCCATTCATATTTTTAGTTCCAGAAGCAAAAAAAAAATAACAAAACTTAGGGGGTGTTATTCAATTAGTGATTTAAATCAATTTTAAATAGTTTACAATCTATCAGATTTTTAAATTTTAAGATTGTTAAAGTTGATGGATTCTAAAATATCTGGATACCTCCTTGGATTTTGAGTTTAATCATTTATTCATTATAATCCATCACTGATGATTTGAAATCCATTTATACTAGTGATTTTCCTGTGCTCATGCACAGGCATAAATATTTATAAAATAAATATATTATAATGTTTATTGATATTTACTTTAACTTTTATATTAATTCATAGCTTTTATGTATAATTTATATTAATAATATTATATCATTTTAGTAATATATATTATTATATATATTATATTTACTTATTTTTATCATTTGGATATATATATATATATATTGGATTATATCTATTTCTCTGAATTCAATTATAATTTTTTTATTCTAAATATTTTAAATTTTTGATTAATTGTTTTATTTACATTTATGTTGGTTATTATCTTAGAAATATAAATATATCTTAGTAAAATTATGTATTTTAAGATTTTTTGTGCTTAGAACGAAAAAATAAAAACTAAAGTGTCTGTTTTTAAACCCATTACGCCTCGATTCTAAGATATAAATTTTTTGAGCTTCTTCTTTGGTCCTTCGAGGTCATCAATCTTTCTCTCAGAGAAAGGTGACTGCACCCACTGTGATGGTTTACTTTTTCCTCCTTTTCCTCTATATATTGTTCCACATCTGCTTCAACTGACTTCTTAGCTTGTTCAGCCTCTTTTTCAGTCTCAAAAGCTTCTTGCTCAGTTACCATAGCTTTTTGCTCACTGGTTTTTTCCTCTGTGACCACAGTTTTCTCTGCTTCCATAACTCATGTCCTTATCCAGATATGTGATGGTGTAAGTACTAGTTTCCTCGCAAGCACACGTGGAGTTCTAGGAGTTTCCTCAGATTTTTTCTCAGCCTCTTTCTTCTTCTCCACATCTTCATCAGATTAGGAAGAATTCTCCTCCATGCTTCATCCACCTCTATTCTCCTACTCTCAGCCTCTTGCTTTTAGTCTTGTCCTTCCTTTTACCCTTCTTCGTTACCATCCTCTACGAACATATTCAAAAGCAACATCTTAACCATTATCCAACTTAATTACTAAAAAAAAAATCACAAAATCGTAACCCATTACGCCCCGATTCTCATTCTAATATGATAGCTTCCTATCTAAGATTTCACCAACACTTTCCTTAATTTATCATCCCTAATACTTTTTTCCGAGACCTTACTCAAGATTCATCTACAATCTACAATTTCCCCCAAATTTTGTTTGACCTAATTTCTTTATAAAACATTAACGACCCACAAAATCAAGAGGAACCACTTACTGAGATATAAGAAAGTTAGGAGAAAGATGAAGAATGTCGATTGAGATTTGATTGAAGTTTGATTTTGAAGAAACCAGATGAAAAAAACGATGAGAAGACGTCGCTGATATCTGTTGTTGCAAGAGAGAGAGCGGCAACTTGAGTTAGAGAAATAAATGAGAGTTAGTATAAAACGGCGTCGATTAGGTATTATGTAAAATTGTTGGGTTTGACCCAGTTAGGTTTGGATCGGGTTAGATACTTAGGTTGGGTGCCGTAATAATTCTGTTTTCTATGGGTAGATAGGTATTTAACTCAATTTTATATTTAAAATAATTAAATAGTTATTATTATTTTAATAAGAGGAGAATTAAGAATTTTTGAAGAGTGACAGGGGCGTCTGAGAATAAACTCTCAAACGGTGGAATTTCTAACCAATAAAGCAATTAAGAAAAATAAAAAAAAGGAAAGAAATACTCCCTCCGTTTCTTTTTGTAAGTAGTTCTAGCAAAAAAACTTTGTTTCATAATGTAAGCTCTTTACAAGATCCAAAGCAATAAATTAATTAATAAGTAATATTTCACCAAATCTTTAAAAGCCTTGTCGGTAGTCTTTTATGTGTTGAACACAACTTACAATGACAATCAACTACTAACATTTATTAATTTCCAAAAACATTTATTCCTAAATTCACTATAAATACAGTATAAGGTAACATAAGTGTTGTCTTACCCCATTATTTTTTTCATTTTGATCTTCTTTCTGGTTTCATTCTTTTCTTCATAAGACTATGGGAAAAATGAAGAAAAAAATATTAAAAAACACAAAACAGAAAATGTTCAAAATATCAACAAAACACAATCAAACTTGCAGATGTTCACTCGATCATTTGACTTGAACAAGATGCATTATGATATTGGAGAGCTTCATCCCGACAAAGAAATTGAAGACACTATCTTAACTATATTGAAGATTGATTGTCCTGAGTTTTTTTTTTAGCTTGTATTTTATTTTTATTATATGTGTGTTCTAAATAGTTTTCTTTATTTTGTTCTTTTATGGTAATTGATGCTCTGAAATAATGAACTTATTTTGTTTTTTCTTATGGTAATTGATGCTCTATAATAATGAAAGTACGTTTTATGATAAGAAGATAGTAGAAAAAACAATCATAACTAGAAATTAAACCCCATTAAAGTAGAAAAAGGAGAAAAAAATCATCACAACAAAATAACTTAAATCCACTATTCTAACAAACCAAGTGTGTTCATCACATTTTGAACAAACATAGCATCACAACTGATTCTCGTAGGAAAAAGACCATTTTTTTCCACGCATATTTCTTCATATGGGGGATTTTGTACTTGTTTAATCCTCCTATTTTCATGATCTCATACATGCATGATTGAAGAGTCAAAAAAATATGGTTTACCTTCTCTGTCGAGTATTGCTTGAAAGATTCTTCGACTGAACCAACAAGATCTTTTATGTTTTTCGAGCATTCCTTATATTGTATGGATTGAATGGCACGAAAAAATCCGAGATCTAAAATATTTAGATCCGGTGAATTTGACGGTTGACACATCAAATGAATATCAAAACCAGTTTTTGAGGCACCTTCTTGGAAATCTATATCTCCACACTCGACATGTGTTCTTGCGTTATCTTGTTGAATAAAGATAGTCTTTCCTTTATCTTCCTCTTGCCACTTTTCTTGAATATTCAGAAGAACCTTTTCAATCAAGAATGCTTTTATATCCTCTCTTTTGACTGACATTAACGCTTTTAATTCTAACGTCCCAGCATCTCGGTTCTTACTATTTCTCTTAGCTGGTTCCATAGTAACAAATGGAAATATTCCAATTTTCCCATCAAAGACCTCGTTTCCTTCTTCGTCAAATCTTGGACGAGCCATTGCCGCTAGAAACATCACCTTAGTAATGTATCGATTTGTTACTATATGAAGCAAATCAATACATTTCTAGAAAATCTATCGATTTTGTTATGGGTGAATTAGCTAAATAGCAACAAATACTGAGATACCATAAAAGAGAAATAAAAAAATGATAAGTGGAGGAGAAGAGAGATAGAGGAAAATAGGGTATATACCTAATTTGGTGGTTTTGTGTGTATATAGAGTGCAAATAGTCTTTTGTTATTTACTTTACATGGCTGATTTATTATTTTGTGGGAAAAAAGAATGTGGCTCATAATCGAGCTAAAAAGGCAAGTAAAAAGAGCTCCCGTACGTGGTGGACACAAGACTATCCCTAATTCACGGCCAAGAAAAATTAATCATATTTTCCCATATTAAAAAATAAAAACAAACCCAATAAATATCAACACTCTAAACTTTTTTTTTCCTATCCTAATTTTCCAACACACAACTCACAAAAAGAAAAAAACAATCTTCTCCTCATCAAACAATGGCTTCTCTTCTCGCGAACGGCATCTCCAGCTTCTCCCCACAACCCACACCCGATTCCTCCAAATCCCCAAAATCCTTCCACCCAAAACCCGATTCCTTCAAATTCCCCTCCTCCTCAAAAACCCTAATCCCATCTCCACGCCTCCTCAAAATCAGAGCCGACGTCGGCACAATCGAATCCAATCCAGGTAACTCCTCAACAACCTCATCAACCGATAAACTCCAACAATACTTCCAAAACCTAGACTACGACAAAAAATACGGTTTCGTCGAAGACATCGACTCCTTCACAATCCCCAAAGGCTTATCCGAAGAAACAATCAAATCAATCTCATCCCTCAAGGAAGAGCCAGCCTGGATGCTCGACTTCAGATTCAAAGCCTACGCCAAGTTCCTCACCTTAAATGAGCCTCAATGGTCAGACAACCGTTACCCTCCAATCAACTTCAACAACATGTGTTACTACTCCGCCCCCAAAAAGAAACCCACTCTCAACTCCTTAGACGAAGCCGACCCTCAGCTCCTAGAATATTTCGATAAGCTCGGCGTCCCCTTGACGGAACAGAAACGGTTAGCTAACGTCGCCGTTGACGCCGTTCTCGACAGCGTCTCCATCGCCACTACACATAGAAAGACGCTTGAGAAGTCTGGCGTGATCTTCTGCTCCATCTCCGAAGCGATTCGGGAGTATCCTGATCTGATCAAGAAGTACTTAGGCAGAGTTGTTCCTGTTGATGATAACTACTATGCTGCTTTGAACTCAGCGGTGTTTAGCGACGGTTCCTTCTGTTATATACCGAAGAACACGAAATGTCCTATGCCGATTTCGACTTATTTTCGGATTAACGCGATGGAGACTGGTCAGTTCGAGAGGACATTGATTGTTGCTGAGGAAGGGAGCTTTGTTGAGTATCTAGAAGGGTGTACTGCTCCTTCTTACGATACAAATCAGCTTCACGCGGCTGTGGTAGAGCTTTATTGTGGCAAAGGAGCTGAGATTAAGTACTCAACCGTGCAGAATTGGTACGCTGGTGATGAGGAAGGGAAAGGAGGGATTTATAATTTCGTCACGAAGCGGGGTCTTTGCGCGGGGGACAGGTCTAAGATCTCGTGGACTCAGGTTGAGACGGGGTCTGCGATTACTTGGAAGTATCCGAGTGTGGTTTTGGAAGGTGATGATTCTGTTGGGGAGTTTTACTCTGTGGCGTTGACGAATAACTATCAGCAGGCGGACACGGGGACTAAGATGATTCATAAAGGTAAGAATACAAAGAGTAGGATCATTTCGAAAGGTATCTCGGCTGGGAACTCGAGGAACTGTTACCGTGGTCTTGTTCAGGTTCAGTCCAAAGCTGAGAATGCTAAGAACACTTCTGTTTGTGACTCTATGCTTATTGGTGACAAAGCAGCTGCTAATACCTATCCTTACATCCAGGTATACATTGTTTATGAATTATGATTTAGTCTTTGTTATAAGCTGTGATGAAGTCTAAACTTCTTGTGTGTGTGGGTTTGAAACAATGACAGGTTAAGAATCCATCAGCCAAAGTAGAGCATGAAGCAAGTACCTCTAAGATTGGAGAAGATCAGCTTTTCTATTTCCAGCAGAGAGGAATTGACCATGAGAGAGCATTAGCGGCGATGATCTCTGGGTTCTGCAGAGATGTCTTTAACAAGCTGCCTGATGAGTTTGGAGCTGAAGTTAACCAGCTTATGAGCATTAAGCTTGAAGGATCAGTGGGTTAGAAAACCAAAAATACTCACAATTACAGGACAGTATAAAAACAGTCTTTGTTGTGTATCTCAATAAAGTTTTATCTTCTGGGTGTTTTTTTTACTAGTTTCAGTATGTAAAACTTTGTGTTATGTATTGTTTTGATAGCTTCATGTGAACCATATGAAAGGTATTGTTAATATTTTAACGCTTGCATTGAACATGGAAACAATAAAATTTCCAGAAAGGATATTGTTAATTAACTTTTTCGTGTTCAAACTTATTTTGGCTAAATCCAAACTTTCAGCTCACTATGACCACATCGTAAAAGCCATGTCAACAAATACTTGTTAAATCTGGTACAGCTAACTCGAGTTGTAAGGTTTCAAAGCTAGAACCGTCTTAATTAATTTTATTTTATTTTTAGAAGATGGTAGAATCTTCTGAAGGAGAATCATAGAACAGAGAATGAATTTCTTCCAAGGATTTCCCTTTGGTCTCTGGAACAAGCTTGGCTGTAAACACAATTCCAAGGAACATCACTGTGGCAAAGATGATAAATGTTCCTGCAATAAATTCGTTTATCTAGCTATAAAAACCTTTTAATTGTATATAATAAACACGAAAGATTAGATTAACTACCTGTGGAAGTCCACTGAAGCAAGAAACTGAAGAAGTACGTAACGACCCATGAGCTTATAGAGGTGACCAAGTTACACACCGTTCCTGCCGCTCCCTTCACGTCTACTGGATATATCTAACAAAGTTAGGAAAAAGAAATATTAATTTAATAATGAGTTAACATTTGGATATTTGTGGTTTTTAATAATATTTAATTTACCTCTGATGCTACGATCCATGGTAAAGGTCCCATGCCTACTCCGAATGAAGCAAAATACACCTAATTTAATTTATACGTAAAACCCATTTTTTTTTATCTTGGCATTGTTTGAATTACATATTTTTAATTAAATTACTTATTGTACTGATAATCCTTTATATATTAATCCTATAGCATTACAACATATTTGGTAGCCACTTGTCATCACTATGTTGATTTTTAAAATCATTAGGAAAATAAGTTGGTCCATTTCAATATTTGTTATATTTTTTTATTAAACTAACTATGCAATTAATTGGTAGTGTATAAAAAATATCCTCCATTATTTCTTTAAATAAAAACTGTAGAATTGCCTAATATGATTAACAAATATATGACAATTAATGATTTTGAATAATAAAGATTTGATAACAATTTTCTATCCTCTATCATTTTCTTAAATTTATATTTTTAAAATAAATTAAACAATCATATTAATAGTATAATAAAAATTTAGATTTTTTTCTTAAATGCTATATTTTGAATTTCTTAAACGATTATAAATTACTAAAATTGTTAAAAATCAACATTGAAATTTTTGTGATCAATGATTTAACTTTTTGTTATAACAAAATATAAATGAGCATAAAATCATATAAATATCAAATCTTTTTAATATATACTCAGAGTAAATATATATAAAATGCATAAACATGTTAATTTCAATTGTTTTGAGTAGGAAGCATAGGTTAATAAATATTAATATAAATAAAAATGATATATTTTACAATAAATATAAAAATGTTAGTTAAATCATATGAGTATGAACTTCAATTAATAAATATTCATATTAAAATATATTATATAATTTTGTTAATATCATTTAATTTTAATTATATACCATATAAATATATAATTAATTATTTTGATTTCTTACCAGCAAAACAATATTGTAAATACAAAGAAGGGCAATTTTTATTTATATGTTTACTCTAGTTTAACTATATACATAATAGTTACTTGTTCTCAATTATTCAATATACTTATTATTGCATAATACATAAATAAATAAAAAATAAATAATAATATGTATAAATGGTTTATATACATAACTAATGTTTATTCCGCGCAAAGGCGCCTCTCAAAAGTTATTTATTATTTCAAAAATACAATTTTTAATATCAAAGTGAGATGGTGAGTTTTAATATCCGGATGATATTATTGAAGCCCAATGTACTTAAATAGGGTTAAAAAATCAAAAATATTAACAAAAATTATCCTATTTATCAACATTTTATTGACGGTCAAAGTTATGACATGATGGTTGAACGATCAAAATTAATATTTGATGATTATTAATATATAAATTTCATTCCGTGCATATGCCCGGGATATCACCTAGTTTATTTATTATTACCATAACACTAATGAGGGCCAAGATAGGTGTTCCTGTTTCCCAGCAATTGTTCTTCTGCAGATTTACAAAACCATTTTTCATACATTAAAATAAAAAACCGGTTTAGTAAAGTAGATAGAGACAGAGTATACTAAGCATGCCTGCAAGATGAATGAAATGGCCGTTGCAAGACAACCCAAGAACATTCCAGCTTGAGAAACCTACAATCACTCACAAAATTAAATCTAGAACATTCCAGCTTGAGAAACCTACAATCACTCACAAAATTAAATCTATGTTTCATCAAAAACCAATCAAAATATAACCTAGCCTTTTGGTTATTAAATTGAAGTTTACCAGTAGGAGTGAACGTCTTCCAGATATATCCACAAGCACAGTACCTAAAATGCCTCCAACCATCTACAAGAATATGTGTGTTTAAAATAATTCTTAATAGAATGTTACTTAGGAATGATAATCATTCTCTATTATCAGTAAAAACCTGAATGATGGATGTCGATATGAACCCAACGTCACTTGCTACACCTGATTATCAGATAATTATTAACTGTTCGATGAAGCAAGAATGCAGCAGAAGAACGAGGTTTTAATTTACCAGTAGAGGTGAAAATGGAGTCAGTGTAAAACGTATAACCATTAAGACCTCCAAGTTGCGGCAAAGCTATAAGAACTACACCAATCTGTGTAAAATAATGGGTTAGATAAGCAAGAAAGTACAAAAACAAACTATGCTTTCCAAAAAAGTTTCAAGAGTTATTTACAGTAAGTGACAAAGCGTATTTTCGCTGAAACAGCTTGAAAAAATCATGGCCATTGACATCTTGTTGTTGTTTAACATATTCTGTACATTCCTGTTGTGATATCAATATGTAAGAAACGACATATGTAAATCATATGATTATTAATTCATATATATTCTTACCATTATCTCTCTTGCTTCATCAGATATATCCGATTTTGCTCCTCTTAGGCTTAACAAAACAGCCTCGACCTCTTTTTCCCTTCCTACTTTAGCCTATGAACATATATTTATAGTTTCTTTGGACAAGGTTCTAAAATGTGAAACATAAATGTTATGTTTTCAATACTCACTTTTTTTAAAAAAATATTCAAATGACATTTAACAGAAATACTAAAATGTTATGTTTACTTTGAAGGTAAAAACAAGAAGAAGCTAAAATCTAAGATAAATGTTTTGGTTTAAAAATAAGCAGGCACTTACCAGCCATCTAGGAGATTCAGGGATGAAGAAAAGAAGAGGCACGATCATAAGACAAGGTATAGCTCCTGGCCATAGACAAAACACAAAAGCATTAGTAAAATGTTTTCTCTCCTTTTATGGAAATAAAGAACAGCCAGTTTGCATTGGATAAGAATTGATATTTTTTACATACCCAAAATGGCTAAATCGCGCCAAGCAACGACCGTTCCAAGTGCATATAAGACGGATGTACCAACGCCAACGGATAGCTGAAGAACAGAGACATATTTTATTGTAGGAAATTACATTTTCATAGAATATAGATTCAACTTTTGGTTCTCTTAATTTACCCCAGCCAAGGAACAAGCCGCTCCTCGCAAATTTGATAGTGCTATTTCGGTGATGTAAACCGGTACCTGAATTAATGTTTATCAGATTATATGATGTATTACAAAAATATCATACCAAATGAACCTAAAACACATATATATCCAAATGTTTAATCTCATTGGCAACATATTCAGATTCAAGTCGTAAAAGGTTTACAAAACATTTTGAATTTACCAGATTAACAGCTCTGAAACCAAAACCTTACATTTACAATATATATATATATATATATATATATATATATATATATATATATATATATATATATATATATATATATATATATATTAATATTTACCCACCTCTAAATCAAAATCTCAAACCAGAAACATTAGAAAACACTAAATCAAACAAAACAAAATTGGTTAACTCCTCAAGTTTTATTCATTCATACCAAATATGAGCTGATGCCGACCGAGATCCCTTGCAAAAACCTTCCAATATCAAGCAGCCAAACACCCTACATATGTTCAAAGGAGTTAAAGAATAGAAATAAAAATGAGATATTTTAAGGTATTAAGTTTCTTAGATTTCCAATATAAAACCATTTGACATTAAGTGGATTGATTCAAGTCACTTATATATTACTTAAGTCTCTTTCATTTTTCTAAAGTGTGATCTTCTCTCCAACACCTTCCTTCAAATAAATAGTGGATATAATCATTAATCTCAACTGAATCCATCATACCTCCTCCAAACCAATGCTCATTAATGGGATGATTAAACTGCTTTTCACGTTGGATTAATGGGTCAAGATGTGAGCCCGATCTGATACTATGTTAAATTTCATGGATTTCTAACTTAAAAACAACTAGAGATTGATCTGCACGCCTGTGCAGGTATTAAATTTTACATTTTTATAAACCAATATTTTTTTTCATAATTAAATATATTTTATATGTGTTAATTTTGATATTGTGTTAATTTTGATATTTGTTGGTTTAAGTTCAGAAAAATATTTTCTGTGTTTAAGAATAGTGTGTGTTGTTCCACTATCTGATATACAAATATCTCTAGCATTAATCTTGATTGATGCTCCGTTTGTAGTGTCCATTTCTGAGACAAACAAAGAATTAATAGAGATAAGATAATCTTATTCATAAAATATTATACATCATTAGCAAACATCAAACACGCAGTAATTATACATAAACATATGAAAATCACACAATAATTACACATTAATTTTCCACAAACAACATTATTTATGGTATAATTGTGGAATTTCAAGAGTCACATGATGAGTGCTTAATCTTCTGTGATGGCGGTCTCCTCGAAATCATTCACAAAGTCAGACGCATCCAGGTGTGTTGTACCCTCAGA
The DNA here is from genome assembly GCA_932364175.1 of Eruca vesicaria subsp. sativa. NCBI lineage: Eukaryota > Viridiplantae > Streptophyta > Magnoliopsida > Brassicales > Brassicaceae > Eruca > Eruca vesicaria. Next base: position 280,610 of record CAKOAT010527376.1, read on the forward strand.
AGTTTCCGCAAAGTTAACCTCTTTACCTTTTCCTTTAACGGAATCTTTGTATAAAGCACATAGATGTGGAGGGGTACGACATACACGGGACCAATGTCCCTTAGTACCGCATCTGAAACAAGCTTCTTCTCGCTTCTGAGAAGTATTCCCTTGGTGTTCTTTTTCCTTAGGGGATTGCTCAGAGCGGACCCATTGGAATGACTTTCTGTCCTGTGGATTGTACTTTCGTCCACGTCCACGGTAGTTTTGACGACCACGGCCACGGAAAGCCTTATTTTCTTTCACTGGTTTCTTTGCATCTAATGCATTTGCTTCGGGAAACTCTTTGGAACCAGTTGGGCGTGTCATGTGATTCTTGATCAGAAGCTCGTTGTTCTTTTCCGTTACGAGAAGCGCCACAATCAAATCCGAAAATTTGGTATATCCCCGCAACCTATATTGTTGTTGCAGGGTGATGTGGCTCTTATGTAATGTGGTGTATGTCTTTTCAAGCATTTGAGACTCAGTGATTGTTTCTCCACAGTATCTCAATTTAGCCACAATTCCTAACACAGCAGAATTGTAATTCATCACTTTGTCGAAATATTGGAACCTCAGGTTCTGCCATTCATCTCGAGCAAGTGGAAGTGTTATGTCTTTCTGATGATCAAAACGATCTTTCAGACAGTTCCATAACTCTTTAGGATCTCTCATGTTGGCATAGTCATAAATAATACTTTCATCAAGGTGTCTTCTAAGGAAGATCACCGATTTAGCCTTTTCTTGGGGCGTTGAAGTATTATTCTCTTTAATGGTTTCAGATAAACCAAGAGATGCAAGATGAAGTTCGACTTCGGTGACCCAAGAAATGTAGTTGGTACCGGTGATGTCTAGCGCGGGAAATTGGAGCTTCTCGATGTTTGCCATTGATTTTCTAAGGCACAAAATAATCAATTATTAGAATTTCATTAATTTTAAATAGAACCGATTACATTGATAGTACACGCAATTACAAGTAAAAATGATGCTAATAAACATAAGGCGATGTTAATTCCAAAATATTCATGAGTAGTTCCTTCAACAAGAATAAAATACATAGACGAAGAAATAAATATCGCACATAAAATTAAAAACAGTCGAGTCATCTTTCTTTTAAGCAAAAGTCGGAATAGTATTTAAAAGTATTTGAGAGAAAATGAAATGTTTTAGTTGAAGTGAATGAGTGAAAATGAGTTGTATTTATAGATGAAAAATACTGTTCATTAGCCGTTAACTAGCCGTTCAAAAAGTAAAAAAAAAAATTAATTAATATTATTGTTTAAATTTATTTATGACCGTTGGAACTAAAAACAGAAAATTAAAATTAATCAAAATTTATTAGTGAGTAATTATCAAATGTATCAGTTTAAACATATATATAAATATAGGTGAAATCTTAAATATATTTAGTTACATATATGGTGATAAAATTATCTATTAGGTTTTCAAAGTGAAATGTTAAGGTGATGCTCGGAATAATAAATTATGATAACAAATTTATATATTATAAAATAATAAATTAAAATGTTTAGGCGGTATACCGGCCATTATGGTGCCTTAAGCAACCATGATAAAATTTATAATAAAGTTCGGGGCGGCAGAGCCGCGCTCCGGTAATAATAAAGCTAGTGGATAAAAATGGGGCGGCAGTGCCGCACTCCGATAAACATAAACATAATAAATAAATGGAGGCCCCACTCCGAACATAATAATCAAAATAAATTTTTATAGTAGAGTGATCGTGCTGATAACGTGTTATAATTGTACTTATATTATATATCGTTTTAGTTTATGTTAGATTTCTATATATATATATATATTTGTGCTCGTAGCATATATTATGTATGTATTTGAAAGAATAGTTAAACAAGAAAGAAAAGCATACCAAGTGAAGAAAGAGAGAGGATAGTATTATATCGTTCGAAAGGGGTAACGTAAATGAGGTGAAGTACATGTTTATATAGGGGGAAAATCAGACAAGAAATACTGTGGGAGTAATGATGCTGGACTCCACTTTGAGATCATACACGCAAAGTTTTGACTATTGTAACAGTTACAAAATTGTTATTTTACTTTGTTCTTTAGAATATTGTAGAATCTTCAGGAGGGGAATCATAGAACAGAGAATGAATCTCTTCTAAAGATTTGCCTTTGGTCTCTGGAACAAGGTTGGCTGTGAACACAATTCCTAAGCACATCGCTGTGGCAAATATGATAAATGTTCCTGTAATAAATTTATTTTCTCAGTTGATGAAGAAGATTGTTTTCTTAATTACTTAATAACAACATTTTTATTGTAAATATTAACTACCTATGGGACTCCATTGAAGCAAGAAACTGAAGAAGTAAGTAACGACCCATGAGCTTATAGATGTGACCAAATTACACACTGTTCCTGCCGCTCCTTTCACGTCTACTGGATATATCTGACAAAGTTAAATAAAAAAGAAACATTAATTATATTTAACAATGAATGAAAATTTAGATATTGATTTTTTTTTAAAAAATATTAAAATTACCTCTGATGCTACAATCCATGGTATAGTTCCCATGCCTAATCCGAATGAAGCAAAATACACCTAATTTAATGTATACGTGAACACATAATATTTTTACCTTGGCATTGTTTGAATAACAAAAAAAAAAAAGACAGATTTTTCAATTAAATTACTTATTGTAATGATAGTTTATTTATTACTATTACCATAACACTTATGAGAGCAAAGATAGGTGTTCCTGTTTCCCAGCAATTGTTCTTCTGTGCAGTAACAACACCATTTTTTCTTACATTAAAACCAAACACCGGTTAAGTAAAGTAGATAGAGTATACTAAGCATGCCTGCAAGCTAAATGAAATGGCCGTTGCAAGACAACCCAAGAACATTCCAGCTTGAGAAACCTGCAATCACTCACTAAATCAATCTATGTATTCATCAAAAACGAATCAAAATAAAATATATACCTTTTAATTATTTAGACTTTCCAGTTCAACTATTAAATTAAATTTTACCAGTAGGAGTGAACGCCTTCCGGATATATCCACAAGCACAGCACCTATAATGCCTCCAACAAGCTACAAAAATATAAGTGTTTAAAATAATTCTTAAAAGAATGTTACTTAGGAATGATAATCATTCTCTATTAATTCTTAAAAGAATGTGTTTTTGAAAGGACTGTTAAGACAATGTTTCACTGTAAAAAATTAGGAAAAACAGTCATGTTCTTTGATCATATAACAGTAAAAACCTGAATGATGGATGTCGATATGAATCCAACGTCACTCGATACACCTGATTATCGGATAATTATTGACTGTTCGATGAAACAAGATCGTAGAAGAAGAAGAACACGGTCTTAATTTACCAGTAGAGGTGAAAATGGAGTCAGTGTAAAACATATAACCATTAAGACCTCCAAGTTGCGGCAAAGCTATAAGAACTACACCAATCTGTGTAAACCAATGGGTTAGCTAATCAAGAAAATACAAAAAACAAAGTATGCTTTCAATTTTTTTTTATGAGTTATTTACAGTAAGTGACAAAGCGTATTTTCGCTGAAACAGCTTGAAGAAACCATGGCCTTTGATATCTTGTTGCTTAACATGTTGCGTATATTCCTGTTGTAATATCAATATGGTAAGAAACGACATATCTAAATCATATTATTATTAATTCATTTATATTCATATTTTCTTACTATTATCTCTCTTGCTTCATCTGATATATCCGATTTTGCTCCTCTTAGGCTTAATAAAACTGCCTCGACCTCTATTTCCCTTCCTACTTTAGCCTATGAACACATATTTATAGTTTCTTTAAACAAGGTTCTAAAATGTAAAACATAAATGTTATGTTTTCAATACTTGATGTTTTATTTTATAGTTTCCAAAAGACATTTGGCAGAATTACTAAAATGTTATGTTTTCTTTGAAGGTAAAAATAACAAGAAGCTAAAATCTAAGATATAAATGTTTTGGCTTAAACATAAACATGCACTTACTAGCCATCTAGGAGATTCAGGGATGAAGAAAAGAAGAGGCACAATCATAAGACAAGGTATAGCTCCTGGCCATAGATAAAACACAAAAGCATTAGTACATAGTTTTCTTTGACCAATAAATAAAGAACAGCCCGTTTGCATTCAATAAGAATTTATATCTTTTTTACATACCCAAAATGGCTAAATCGCGCCAAGCAACGACAGTTCCAAGTGCATACAAAACGGATATACCAACGCCAACAGATAGCTGAAGAACATAAAACATATTAATTGTAGGAAAAGTACATTTTTCATAGAATACAAATTCAACTTTTTGGTTCTCGTAATTTACCCCAGACAAGGAAAAAGCAGCTCCTCGCAAATTTCTTGGTGCTATTTCGGTGATGTAAACCGGTACCTTAGATTAATGATTATCAGATTATATGATGCATTACAATAATATCATACCAAACGAACCTAAGACACATATATCCAACAAAAAATTTTGTCAACCATATATCCAAATGTTTAATTTCATTTCAATATATTCAGATTCAATTCTTAAAAGGTTTACAAAACATGTTGGTTAAACACCTCTGGTTTTAACAAATCTAAAACCAGAACTTACATTTACAAGAATAATATAAATATATACTATATGTACCCACCTCTTAATCAAAATCTCAAACCAGAAACATTAAAAAGACTAAATCAAAACAAAAGAAAATTGGTTAAACACCTCTGGTTTTATTCATTCATACCAAATATGAGCCGATGCCAAACGAGATCCCTTGCAAAAACCTTCCAATATCGAGCAACCAAACACCCTATATATGTTCAAAGGAGTTGTAGAAGAGAAATAAAAATGAGATATTTGTTGATTGGTTCAATTTCAGGTTTATACTTGACCTAATCGATTTGTTTGTGCTTGTATGAGAACAGAGAAACTTAAACGAATGATACAAGGGTATTTTTCACCAGTGTTCGCGGATCTACTCACCGGAGAGGGATCAAAACCCTCAAGCTTTAAGTAGAATCAAACTAGAGTTTTGGTAACAATGATACAAGCTTGATCTAATCACACCAGAGAAGATGAGTTGAAGTTACCTCCAAAATACACTTCCGGTAATCGGGATGTCAGCGGGGTTTTTTAGTCTCTGATCTCCAATCAATCGCCTCAGGTAAACCTCTGCTTCTTTGATTCTCTCTCTATGAAAGTTTTTTCTCACTACTCTTGTTGTTTCAGATTTCTCACGAGATAAAGAAAAAGTAGTTAGGCGGTTATAACGACTCTGATGACTCAGCATAGACTCTGAACTTAAGCGATATAAATCCCAGCTTGGTAGCGAGCTTCATCAGCTCGTAGGTGACTCGGCCCAATAGTAGAAGCCCAATTCTCAAGATATGAGGCTCCAAAGATAAAGTTCACAAATCTCCACCTCTTTAGCTTTGGAAACCACGAGAAACCTTAAAGTTGTCTATCTCCTTCTCTCTTCTTTCTCTTCGCTCCGCCATATCTCTAAAAAGCTTCCAACGAAAAACACCGATAAAAACGACCCTCTTCTAATCTTCACCAACCGTGACCATTTTTGAGCCTTTGCTTTTACACGACTCATCTATCGGTAAGTTTCCTCCTCAAGTTCTTACCTCTCGACTTGAATCGCGACCAAAAACACTCCGAGATTTCTTTAAATTGAGACTGACACTTTCTTCATTTGGTTTTTGTGTCTCGTTTGAGAGCTCCTTGTAACCACGGAACTCAACCGCTTCAACAAGTTTTCATGTCATCCTCATGTACTGATCTTGCTCAGATCTTGCTTTTCTGTACATGCATGTCTTACTTAAGCCTTCTACAACTCTTATATACATCAGTAACCCCATATCTTAATAGAGATTGCATATCTGACCATTAGGATCAATCATTGATCCACTCTATCTTCCAATAACCACGAAAGTCCTTCATACTTCATTAGATACTCCACCTGAGATAGTATTTCAAACCGGAACCGTTTGCCGACGACTCTACCTAAGACTTTTAACCTCGAGATCACACTGACCATGCCTTCTCACCAGGTAACTTCTTCTCGCTTTCAAATATATTTTTTTGTAACAAGAAACTAACCCATATCTTTTGTTTCTGTATTGCGAGATATTTTGGAGTCACCTGGAGCTTCCTTGTGATTCTAGCACACATTCAGCAAATCACAGCAGAGCTGAAACTTAGTACCAGGTATGCACTTAGTTAGGAAAGTCTGCTGAATCTTTGCTAGGTTGACGAACCGTTTAATAAAAATGTCTCTGATGAAATTGAATTGTGTGTCCAAATTCTTAGTTATTTCGTGATGTACTGTGTATTTAGATAGAGAAATTGCACTATGTGAACCACAATGTATCCTTATATTGTCTTGCTTGTAGCCTAGTTTTGAAACGAACCAGTTTAGCCAAATAGCTTCTTTAACCGATAAGATCATAGCCATGGAATCTGCTTCGGTGGTGGATAATGCCACCACTGACTATAGTCATGACTTCCATGATACATTAATCCCTTTGACTTGAAAGACAATTTCAGATATTGATCTCTTCTTGTCAAGATCTATAGCATAGTCTGAATCAGAAAAACTCTCAATCATAAACTCTAAATTTCTCATGAAGGTCAAACACCAGTTGTAAGCTCCTGCTACATACCTCAAAACCCATTTCACAGCTTCCCATTGCTCTCTTCTTGGATACGACATCAACCTTCTTATCGATCCAACAGTAAACCCAAAGTCTGGCCTTGATCGAAACATGGCGTACTCAAGCTTCCAACTGCACTTGCATATGGAACATCTTTCATATGCTCGTACGCCTTTGTCATTTCCTTTGGATTTAGACTCTTCAACTTGAAGTGAGAAGCCATAGGTGTAACCACTGATCTTGTTTTGAGCATTTAAAATATCTTCAAAACCTTTTCCAGAGACTTGGCTGGGGACAAAACCAAGATCCCTTCTCTATGTCTGGAGTAATATCCATTCTATCCTTGATGCTCTTCCTAAATCTTTCATTTTAAACTTTCCACCTAAGTTATCCCTTAAAGCTTTGATCGCAGACTTGTTCCCAAATGATATAGGCATATCGTCAACATAAAGTAGTAAGTAGATAGCCTTCTCAGAGTTGACGTGTTTCATGTAAACACATGGATCAAAATTGCTTCTGATGAATTTATGTTTCTTTATATATCCATCATTAGGTTCCACTATCTTGGAGACTGCTTAAGAACATATATAGACTTCCTCAGTAGGAAAACCTTGTTCTCATCTCATCTAGATCCCCATGTACAAAAGATGTCTTGACATTTAAAACCCTCAGGTTGTTCCAAAGAATCATTTCATCTAGATCGCCATGTAGAAAAGATGTTTTGACATCCATTTTCTCTAGTTTAAAATTGAAATTCACCACCAGTGATAAGATAAGACGAATATAGACATGCTTAACCATTAGTGAGAAAATTTCATTGTAGTCTATTCCTTCCTTCTGATAATACCCTTTAGCTACAACCCTTCCTTTAAACCTTTTGTTTTCCACTCTTGGAATGCTTGGTTTTAGCTTAAATATTCATCTACAACCAACCGTTTTATGATCCTTAGGTTTCTTAATCAGATCCTTCTGTTATTTTCTAGAAAAACAATTTTTTTTCTTTAGCCGCGTTATCCTAGATCTTCATTTCTTTAGTCTTCATTGCTTCAGCATAAGATTTAGGTTCTTCAACTTTCAGTTCTTCTGCAACACTTAGAGCGTATGCAACTAGATTTGCATCATCAACCCTCGAAGGTGCCTTAACATGTTTCCTTCTTTTCCTGTCTCTGACTAGAACATATCCATCCAATAATACATCTCAAGAGAGGACCACTACCCCTAGTCTTGAATTCAAGCCATGTAGCCTTTAACTCCAAAAGGATAACCAACAAACACTCCTTTTACATCTTAAGGGCTTGTCTTCTCATGTACCTTATGAACATATGCCGAGCACCCAAACCGTCTGTTATGAGACAGATCAACCTTTCCACCTGAATATCTTTCTTCTCGAAGTTCAAAATCAATACTCGATCCTTGCGTCCGATTAATGAGATAGACTGCTGTAGACATAGCCTCAGCCCAGAACTTTTAACCCAAACCTGTTTCAGCCAACATGCTCCTCACCTTATCCATAATAGTTTAATTTATTCTTTCAGAAACCCCATTCTGTTGTGGCGTGTAAGTACATGTGCAGTGTCTTTTAACCCATGAGTATTTACATAGCTGATCAAACTTGTAACTGTAGAACTCTATACCATTGCTTGTTCTTAGACACTTGAGCTTCTTCCCGGTTTGATTCTCGACTTCCAATTTCCTTTCTCTGAACCTTTCAAATGTTTCATTATTAGTCTTAAAAAAGAACACCCAAACCTTCTTAGAGTAATCTTCTATGAAGCTGACAAAGTACTTGCATCCTCCGAGACTTTCTGGAGTAGATGGAGAACCCTATAGATCAGAATGAACGTAGTCTCGGATCCTTTTGGTTGTGTGATTTTCCTTTTTGAAACTTTTTTTATGAGTCTTCCCTAATACACAACTCTCGCAGAACTTCAAATCCTCAACTTCCTTGATCTGTACATAACCGTTCTTGACCATAATGTTTATATTAAAGCGTCATGTGCCCTAGTCTTGAATGCCATAGATCAGTCATATTGCATTCATCTTTCCTAATATAACTTCTTCTCTAGACACACCTTTTAAGTAATAAAGACCTTCTCGATAGTTACTATCAATCTAGCTCTCTTCACTCTTATAGAAGTCGATCCTGAAGTCTCCTCCTTTGTAAGTACAACCAGGCTTTTCCAGCATTCCATATGAAATGAGATTCATGTTCATCTATGGCATGTATCTCACTTCTGTAAGTATCACTTCCTTTCCATCTGAGTTCAAGATTCCCTTTCCAATTCCCTTTACATCACATTGTGTTTTGTTTGCCATTAGAACATTTCCACAACCAAATGTCTTTGTAGTCAAACAAAACATCTCTTTGTGGAGTAATGTGGTAAGAACACCCGGAATCTAGAACCAACTCCTGTTTAAAATCATGAGTACTTACATTTAGGACTAGTGGTTGCTTATGTTTTGAAACTGTGTCAGCAGAATCACCAGTTCCTTGTGCCTTATTGTACCTCAGTGGACACTCGTGTTTCTAGTGACCATCATTTCCGAATGAAACACAGTCTTTTGATCCCTTGTTATATTTTGGTTTAAACTTAAACTTGTAATAATTTGACTTGGATCTGCCTTTTCCTGAGCGGTTATTGTAGTTATGTTCCTTTATCTTGTTAGATCTTCCTCTTGATTCAACATACTGACCTTCAGAATTAGATCGCCCACCTTACCTAGAAGCCCTCTCTGCTTCAGCTCAAACTCCTTGTAGTAAGCTAAAGTAACAACCTCTCTTACGGTAAGCATATCTTTGCATGTTCCATACTTCAGAGTATGGACAAGTGCTTCATACTGAGATGGTGGACTTATTAGCAGCTGAATAGCTTGGTTTTCATGTTTATATCAGGACTTGATAGACCACTAACTAGCTTTAGGAATCCATCCATGTTCTCTTCAGTTCTCATAGTCTCTTCCATCTTGTAACTCGCTAATTGTTGCTTTAGCTATATCATGTTACGCACTGGCTTAGTCTGATAATCTTGTTCAAGTGCTTTCCACATCTCATAAGCTGTTGGTTCATGTATCACCTTCCTCAGAATAATGTTACGCCTCAGAATCATGTCAATGAGACATGTTCCCTATGAGTTATTGACTCTAGTATCCTTAGCTAACTTGAATGGATCAAGAACTGGATCTGCTTCTTCCTCTTGCTTCTCTGATGACTTGAAAAGCGTAGCACCTTCCTCAAGAACTGAAGCTAATCCTTAAATCTCAATTTGACCAAGAATTTTATACTTCCACATACCAAAATCCTATTTTCCATCGAACTTTTCCATCTTGAAACGACCTAGTGTAGGGTCCATCTTGATCTTCTCTAACAAACAATCTTCACCGGATCTGAGTCAATCAATCTTTGCTGACAGGACTCAAGCAATAACCACAGCTCTGATACCACTTGTTGATTGTTTACGCTTGATCTTACATTCAGTTCAGGTTTATACTTGATATAATCGATTTGTTTGTGTTTGCATGTTATAGGAGAAACTTAAACGAATGACACAAGATAATTTTCACCCGGTGTTCGCGGATCTGCTAACCGGACAGGGATCACAATCTCCAAGCTTTCACTAGAATCAAACTGGAGTTACGGTAACAATGATACATGCTCAATCTAATCACACCGGCGAAGACGAGTTGAAGTTACGTCCGAAATACACTTCCAGTAATCAGATATCGTTGCAGCAATGTCACTGGAGTTTCTTCGTTTCCGATCTCTGATCAATCACCTCAAGTAAACCTCCTTTCTTTGTGAAAGTTTCTTCTCATTATTCCATTGGTTGTTTCAGATTTCTCACAATAGGAAGAAGAAGTCGTTACGCCGACACTGGTGACTCAGCACGCGCTTTAGACTTAAGTGATATAAAGCCTAGCTTGATAGCGAGCTTTATCAACTCGTAGACGACTCGGCCTAATAGTGAAAACTCAGCTTGTGAAGATATGAGGCCCCAAAGACAAAATCCACAGTATTTTAAGGATATTATAATAATTTAACGACTTAAAAAAATTAACGAACCTTGGCAAATGCAACGGCGAACCAGCCAGTTATGACGAGGATGTAAGTAATCCACATTGTCTGATTCACGAAGAGAATCACAAAAGAATATCATATGCATGATTTAATACAGTTTGTAGTGAGAGCTAACTTTCCATAACTGGAAACTTACGTTGACACGACCAACCAAATCTGTTAATTTCCCACAGATTAATGCTCCAAGAATTAGTCCCACGGTCAATATCGATCCAAAAAGTGAATACTGAATAAAAATACAGGTAGAAAATTAGCTTAACCAGGAAGCAGATAACCGGAAATAAACAAAAAAACAGACAAAATTGAACTTGCATCAGCTATGGATAGATTCAAGTCTTTCATGATACTGGCCTGTGTGGGAGCCGTATATCCAACCTGTGATAAGTTTTTTAAATTAGCTAATTCAAATGATACATGCATTTGAACTCATTTTCAATTTCAATCCAAAAGATAACGAAGGTTTATAGTTAAAGCATTGATTTAGGAACTCACAATGCATCCAAAGGAAAACGCACCGGAAGAACAAGCAGTGAATGCAAGAACAAAAGATCTCGTGGAGACATTTGATATTTCAGACAGAAGTGAAGTAGCTGATGATTTATCCGGAGAAGCTAATAGACCTTCTTCAGCCATTTTCAAAATCTGAGATTATTAATCAAAATTAGTTTAATTTACAATACAGTCTTAAGGAACACAATTACTCACTAGAAAGCGATGTCTTTTTCTTTATGGAAAATTTAAGGTATAATCATTCTTTGTTGAATATTTAAAACTTAGAATTGGATTTTGGTTTGACCAAAAAAAAAAATTTGGATTTTGGATCCAGTGAATTTAAGAGGAAACGAAGTGTGCTTTCAATTTAGAATTAAAATAGAATAGAGAAGAGATAAATCTGAGGAACTGTTCCAACCTTTTTGGAGTTTTGGAGATCGTTAGTTGGTCTCGTGAAGCAAGAAATGCAGAGCTAAAACGCAACACCCTTTTCTACTAAAGGTTTATCAGTTTCGTCAATAAAAACAATCATAATTGGGATCGTTAATGGGGACCCTCAATAAATTGTAACTATATGCGTTGAGAAAAAAATGTTATTCAATATGTTGGGGAAAAGTTAGGTGTTTGAAATAACTACAAAACGATAGATATTTATTTGCTACTCCCTTTGTTTTAATATAAGTGTCACTCTACAGCTATGCACACGGATTAAGGAAACAATTAATTTTACATATTTCCTATATAAAAACACAATTACCCACACACCTAACCATATTTTAACCTATAGAAAAACAAATTACATAATAAAATTAATAAATTTTGCATTGAAAACCGAAAACGACACTTATTTTGTAACACAAAAAATTCTCTACAACGACACTTAATATAAAACGGAGGGAGTATAAAACTGCAACAACTACTGCTGTAGAAACCTTTTTATTCAAATGGTTTGACTAATAATTTGCTAATGTTTTATATTATGAGGTGAAGTTTGGAGTTCTAGAGAATATGAATTTTGCATATTAGAAAAATTAAACTTACATGAAATCTTTAATTTGGTGTGGAGAGTACGGTTAGGCGTAAAAAATAGAAAATTATCGGCTATATAACCATTTTTGTAATATTCTCCATAATTAAGCACTATTAAAAATATCTATTTAGTGTTCCATATAGAGTAACATAAAAAATGCAAAACAAATCTAGTTATCTAATATTATCCTCAACTAAAGTATATAGAGTAAACGATCTATTTACAACATAATGGCATCTGTATTAAAGGTTCATAAAGGGTTTATACAGAGTATCACACACTTTCCAAGATAAAAAGTGGTGAACCTGTATCGTGGGGGATTGTTGGGAAAAACCGAATTCATCATTATTTCGTGAGTCTCACAACACGTGCCGACCCGCAATTAGTTCCTTTATTATTATTATTATTTTTTTTAAAAACAAACGAAAAAAAAAATTCAAAAGTTATGTTGGGGATGAGCCCCCTAAGTTTGCTAGTGGGCATGTCCTAAATATCATATAGCAATATATACACATAATTTTTCATCCTTGTCCTTATTTTGCATATTAGAAGTGTTAAAACTTATTTCTTTCCGGTCAAACAGATCGAAATTTGTATACCCATAAATGAAAATTTGATTTGGTTTTAATAGTTTGAACATAAACCGTTACTAAATCAGTATTTTTGGACCGAATTTAAAATCCGACCCAAACTGAGATCCAAATAAAGATCTGATCCAGTCTTTGAATAAAACTTTTGTAAATTTTAAAAATAAGATTGCATGGATACAATTAGGTTAGCCATTGGTTATGTTTAAAATTTTGAGTAGCAAACCAATGTAAATTGGATTGTGTGAAATTCAGTTCATACTTAATATGTTATGAAAGATAGAAGTTCGATCATTCAGATGAGGGAGAAATAGGTTTTAATAGTTCTAATATGTTGAATTAGAACAAGGTAAAACAAATTGTGTGCATTTGTTATTATATGATACGTAAAAATTTGTCGTTGATCCAAATGTATAAGAAAGTGTAATTTTGTATAAAATGTGAATAGTTCCACAGAGCATGAGATGGTGTTGTTTCGGTAATTAGTGGCTCTTACGATACTGGATCAACCTGATAGTCTTTCTGTATATTTCTGAAAAAAAAATTATTTAAATTTTAGTGATGTCTTTGTCTGGAGCTCAATAATGTAAACGTCTGCGAGCCACAAAACATAACGATCGCTAACTACTAGGCAGGGCCACTCATCATGTTCCAACAACCAACTAGGCTCACTCCCGTACCAACCAACATATGATTTGTGGGCTGTCTACCCCATTTCATGGGACTTAAAGCATGTTTATCCCTATTATCTTTAATGGGTTTCTTAATGACTTTTGAATGAATATATGTAACTAAGAATCTTTAATTAAGAAACTCTCATTTTAAATGATCCAATAGAAATTTCTTAATTAAAGATTCTTAAAAAAAAAATTAAACATTTCTTATGTTAAACTCAAAACCAAATTCTCATTACTGTTTTAGTAACCATCAAATATCTGAAACACCAGAAAACAAATCAACTTCAACAACACAACTAAAACCAAAACATGCTTGTCTTTTATTCAAAATACCTTGTCAGCGAGCATTTGCTGCAAGACACGAACATATTGAGCACCAGCAGAGTGACCAAAAAGTGATAGGATGATCTTCATCCCATTCGTGATGCTCCCCTGAAGCAAAAAAAAAAAAACAGCAAAGACTCATCAGCATAAAATGTGAATCTAAAACTACTAAAAAACACAAAAACAAAAGACTAAATCTTTCTCATAACAATGACCAAACTGAGAATGCCCACAAGCTTTACTATGATCTTCCCCGTAATCAGCTCTTCCACCTTTCCAGTAATAAAACAACTCTCTAGCCCTATAATAGTTAAAAAAACAATCCTTTATATCAGCAATTCACCCTCTGATACTATACTACCATAACAAAAAAAGACTGAAGCTTTTTCTTGTTTCACTTATCGTGTACACTCGTCAAAGAACCCAAATCAGGAACCAACACTCTCTCATCCTTCTTCTCAGCTCCAGCAAAGTATGATAACCCACCTAATCTCTGCCAATACACCAAAACCCAATCAACCAAAAGACAACAAGAGAAACATCAAAGAGAGAATAGATCTTTTTGCTTACTTCTTTTCCAAATCCGAAAATGCCATGGACTAAAACAATACGAGGCAGATCATTGACATGTTTTTTCTCCGGCGACGGCGGAACTGAATATGTAAAGCTCCCATACATCGTATGAGCAACGGAGCTCACTGATAGCTCTGCTAACTGAAGAGTAGTTACAAACAACCGTTGAATCATCCTCAAGAAAACTCAATCTTTTGTCTCTTTTACGAATACCTAGAAGCAGATGAGACTCAAAGATACAGACTTTATCAACACCCAGTAATCAAAATCTAATCTTTGTCGACACTGAATAAAAAAAAATGAAGATTCTTTCTACTTGTCATCGTTTGCTTCTAGAAGAAAATTTTGCCTCTCACCACACATACAGAGAACTGGTAGTTCAATGGAGTACCTATAAACAACCATTGATACATGTTCAAATTATCCTATGGAGCAACTTACTCTATCAAATAAGAGATTTTTTGCTGGACTTACAGATCAAATCTACAAGTAGCTAATGAACCACTTAAATCTAATCAATCAAAAAAACTAAGTGAATTAATGTAAAACCGCAGTAAACAAGTAGACATAAAATAATAAATATTCTAATCGAGTAAGACAATTAGTCAGACATAATGGAATGAGGGTTTGGTGAACTTAAATGAAAAGGTGTTAGACTTAAAGCTTTTATTCAGGTGTTACAAATTATAATCATATATGTGCTAATTTGTTGTTTGCATGGTATTAAAAAACTTAACTATACTAATAACAAATTTACTAAACTGTCGCTTATTAAATAAGTTTATTGACTAAAGTGTTATTGACCTAAACAAGAATGTCCGATCAATAACAGCGTCGATCGATTATTATCTAGGAATATCGATCGATATACATTGCACGATGTCGATCAATTTCCAATTGGAGTATCGATCAATGCGGCTAGTCAAGCTTTATGCGCGAGTTAATCTGTACTCACTATGGATCCCTAGATCAAACTCTAGCCATGTTTCTAGTAAAATCCTAGCTTAATCATGATGTATTCAAGATTATCAGAATTATCTAAGGAGGCTTAAACAACCTAACAATCCTAGATTCAGGTTTATAGTTAGCAAATCTAGAACATAAGCATTAAGAACATCCTATTAATGAATACCACAACAAGCGATCATATAGTTGAGACTAATCTCACTAACCCATTTAAACTCTAATTCTAACAAGTGAATTATTCAGAGATTGCTAAGCAATTCATAACACAAGCAATGTAGTAAAACTGCATAATTATAGATAGACAAAAAACAATGGAGTTCCAGTCACAAATCTCTTTGTTGATATTCTCTCCCAAACTAAAAATCCTAAAAACCTTTTTCTATGAAAAGAATACAAAAACGCTCTCTCTGCCTCTAACACTTTGACAAAGTATATAAATTTAGGTTAAAACTCGCCAGTGATAAAATCGTAGTTTGGGGAAGTTTGGACTTCAAGTCGGCTGTCTCGCGAATTGGTCTTCTGCGCCTTTGGCATCGATCGATTATGCAGAGTGCATATCGATCGATGTGAGTCACTCTATGTCGACCTCGTCTTCTTGGTCAATCCGAAATCGAGTAATTTCTCCAATTCTCTCTAAAATGCTCCAAAAACATTATTTTCTTCCAAAATGTTCCTTAAACTATAAATATGCTTAAAAGTTTCTATAATATAATAAATAGTTATAAAAACCAATATACCATGACTAAAACTGAGTCAAAATCATGGTATATCAACTCCCCTATACTTATCCTTTTGCTTGACCTCAAGCAAAACAAACAGGCACTCTCTCTAAAAGAGGTTTGAAAAGAACAGAGACTTACA
This sequence comes from Eruca vesicaria subsp. sativa, assembly GCA_932364175.1. NCBI lineage: Eukaryota > Viridiplantae > Streptophyta > Magnoliopsida > Brassicales > Brassicaceae > Eruca > Eruca vesicaria. The sequence continues at coordinate 296,867 of CAKOAT010527376.1, forward strand.
AATTTAAAACTTTGAAATCACTCTATAATATTGCAATCCACATCTAAAAATTTCTAATCACATCTATATCCTAGCTTAGCAAACAAATTCATCTATCCATCAATTTAGCAAATACTATCTGACATTCCCCTCAACTAATCTCATTTCTTAACATAAAATAAAAGTGCAGGCTTTACCTTGGGAGTATCAATCACATGATGCAAGAATTTTCAAACAAGTATCTGGAACTGCAAGTAAAAGTTAGTTTCTATCTTTTCTCTCTTCTAATTTCTCTCTTGAGTCAAAATATGCTTCTAAGACATGATTATTGACCAAGATTGGACAGGATACCATGAAACAAGTCTTAATGGTGGTTGCCACCAAGTCCTAATCACTTCTTTTTGACCTATATCCAAAAAATCATATGAAGTGAGCCTTAACGGTTGTAGCCACCAAGTTCCATTCGAATTCTTTTGTTGGAAGCATTATGAACCAAGCCTTAATTGTTGTAGCCACCAAGTCATGTTCTGATCCCTCCTAATTAACAACCTAATAAACTTAGTACTATTTTCGGATTTTATTTTTTTTATAAAATTATAAATCTACTTAACTATCTAGGTCGAAAAGAGAGAAAAGGTGATAAATCTACACAAGGCTTTACCTTCCAGACTTGTGTGAAGAATCCGATCCCATGTATACCAAGCCCCAAGACAACCAGTTGTGTCAGGTTTAGTGTTGGAGGTCAGCTTTGGTTCCTTCAAACAATCTAAGCAAGTGTGCATATTTGATTGGTTGATCCACTTTAGCATCTTTAGTAGTATCTGTAATCATTAGATCTACAATGGTACTAAAAATTGGTTAGATGGCAAGTATAAATCAAATAAAATCATCATCCCTTTTCTTGAGCTTAGTAAAAATTGTTTTGTAAACAATTTTCAGTAAACTCATAGCAAATAAAATATCAGTAAACCTCCCCCGGACTTAAATTACACTGTCCCCAGTGTAAAACAGTCGGAGTTATGGCGAAAGAAAATAAATCATAAGTACTTAATGTAACAAGAAAGAACGATAAACCGAACCGGCCTAAATATCACTCGATGTGTAAGAGAGTGCATCGATCATTACAAGTGATTGTCCGTTGATCGATATCGACAGTGTCTTGTCGGTCGATGAGATGGCCATCTATTTCTTCTTGGATCTTTGTTTATATATATAAAAACTTGCAATATTTGGAAAAGGTAAAAGAATCAAAAAAAGTATAAGAAAACCAAAAGAAAAATTACCTAATATTGGGTTGCCTCTCACTCAGCTCTTTGTTATAGTCATTTAGCTTGACTGCTGATGAATGGTGAGCTATTGTGTGCAAAAACAGCTACTTGTTGGAAAACAAGTATCCACATCTTCTCTGATGGTTCTGAACCAAGTAGTCATGAAACTTCTTGTGACTTCATCCCTTCTGGCCCATCTTTCAGCCATCTTGGTAACTGTGTCTAAGATGTTCTGAAATCTCTCATTAAGACTCTCAATGTTGATGATGTGCCATTGAACTTTATCATAGGCATGCGCTGTCATTTCTCACAATGTCTTGTTGATTGAATCAGATGTGACTGGCTCTTCATGAAACAACTTTTCCTGGTCTAGTACAGACTCAGTATCGATCGCTGCAATTGCTGCGGTGTCGATTGTTTCAGGTGTAGTGCCGTCGATTGATTTGACCTTGGTCTTGTAGATCGATTCTGCAGTTTCAGGATTACATGCGAGTCGTGTTTGAATCATTCTAACTTCCTTCTGCAGCCACTCTATACCTGAGTGTACTCCACTGATGCTGTTGTTGAAGGGGAAGAATATGTCATCGCATCTCTTGTCAAGCCTATCCTCAGTAGTGTTCAAAGCCTTGTAGATTTTATCAATGATCTTGTCAACTTCTGCTCTAGTATAGAATTTCTGCGTTGGTAGCTTCTTCGCATCGATCGATTTACCTTTATGTGTGTCAATCGATGTTGAGGATGGTAGGTGGAAATCGAGTTGCATCTGAATGGTGGTAACTTCTTGTTGTAAGGCAGTCATCCAGCTGTCCAAAGTGGGTAAGTACCGAATAAACGGGGACATGTAGTGATCATGCTCATCTTCGCAGATCTTCATCCGTTTCTTGATGTACAAAATCTAAGCGTCAATCGATTTCATAGCATCGGTGTCGATCAATTTTCCTTTGTCATGTTGACGCTTCTCTTCGCTGAACATATCCAAGTCCTGCTGTATCAACTGAATCTCCGTGCTTAACCAGTTGATGTTGTTGTTGAGAGGGTTGTAGATTTCGTCAATTCTTGCGGATATGCCTTATCCATTGTAGCTATCTGTCCTGTCGAGATCACTTTTTTTACTGGTTCTTCATTCGGGTTGATCGATGCATCCTTAGTGGCATCGATCAATGTCGCACGTTGTGTCTTCATAAGAGCTAGTTTTGCTTCCATCTCTTTCATGCACGTAGTCAATCCACTGATACTTCCTTGCAGAATCACATAGACCGTATCCCGATTGTTGTTGAGCTTACCCACAGATTATTCCTTGCAATATCTCACGCAACCAATCATCTCGTTGATTTCGTCTTTGGTGTAGAGTTATGGCTCCAAAATCGGTCCAGAAAATGTGCTTCTGTCGATCGTTACATGTTTCTTCCTACCAATCGATGGACGAGGGTCCTAGTCGATTGATGATGCTTTGACTGTGTCGGTTGACGGTTATTGCATCATGCCTAGTTGTTGCTGAAAGAGATTTTATGGTCCATTGGCCATCTGAAGGATTTCTGCTATGTCTTCTTTGGAAACTTGTAGAATCCTTCCATCCATAGCTCGTGCGTGACCTTCTAGATCCCTGATAACACCAAACTCATATGGTTTTAGAAAATCATCAATAAAATAATCTATAGTTAAAGAAAAAGTTTTAGGGTTAGAATCGATCGATGTGCTAGGTGCAGCGTCGATCGATGGTAGACGAGAGGTGGTGATCTTTGGCTGGTTGAATGTTGCACTTTTTGCTTTGTCATGATGATCTATGTAGTTGGTTCCTCTCTTGCTTTGTCTCAAAAAGGTTGTAGATGCTTGCATCTTATCTGATTCTATGTTAGTAGACGTCCTCTTGGTTGCAAGACTTCTTTTATAGCCATTAGGTGCCCTAGTAGGAATTGGAAACTTTCTTCCTAAAATTGGCGGCCTCGAAATCGATCGATGTGTGCGTGTCGGTCGATTGTTGATTTCGGTTTGACTGATGAGGAAGAGTATCGATCGATTTCGGTAAGTCCGTGTCGATCGATTTCGGTAAGTCCGTGTCGATCGATTTCGTGATCTCCGTCTTGTTTATGGGCTGTACGATTCTATCATATGTAAGAATTGCATAGATCTCTCTGGCATACTCCTCATCATAATCGTCATCATGTTCCTCTTTGTGATCCTATGAATCTGATATGATTGCAGTGTCTATTGCAAAACTCTCATGGAAACCACTGTATGCCCAACTGGCTAAAGAGTAGTCATCCTGCTTGTTACTGGTGGCTTGAGAAGCGAAACTTGGGTAGTGGTGATCATGTAGGGTTCCATCGTGGACTGTCTGTCGATCGATCTGTCTAGATGGACATTGGCCGCCGGCTGGTTGAGGGAATCAGTCGATGACACATAGTGTGTGTCGATCGATTCAGAATACTTGGTTTCATACTCTCTTTCACAATGGCACGCAGCAATAAATCCAGCATCTCCAGTCTCTATAAGATGTACATGTTTCTTAACAACACGAACATGATCATAAAAAATATTTGGATCAACTAAAGTAAGACAAAACTTGTTAGTTTTCATGTCACAAACTGTGCCAACTGTGGCCATGAAAGCTCTTCTAAGTAAGAGTGAAGAATTCCAATTCAGCTTGATATCCAGGATATGAAAATCTACAGGAATGAGTGCATTACCAATATGCACCTCTAGGTCTCTAATTCTACCTCTTAATTTCCTCTTAGAAAAAGCCACAAAAGTGAATGATTCTTGTGAAGGTTCTACCTTCAAACCCAAATGGTCTGCCATGACCTTTGGTAGGATGCTGACTGATGCTCATGTGTCACATAGTGCATGTGAGAATTCAAGACCTTTCACTGATCATGGTACTGCAAACTTCCCAGGATCACTCTTCTTCTTTAACGTGATCCTATGTTTCATCCTTTACTTGACATGATGAAGCAATCTCATAATATCCTCCTCAGTGTCCTAGTTTCTCTGAAATACATCCACAGTTTATGGGTAATGTAAACCTCCTCAAAAGGTTTGTCCAGTGGGATCATGAGGACTCTCTTAGTGAAACCATCCATCTCTTTCTCATTAGGTTCCCTCTTGAGATGTTTAGGAACCTTCTCATTCCATTTCCTCAGAGTTCTTCCAGTAGTGGCCTTGTCAATGTCAATATGCTCTGATGTAGGGTTGGTTGATGGCAGTCGGAGTGCGTTGATTCGGGATATGTCGATTGGGGGCAAACACACTCATCATGTGAGAGAGGTGCGTCGATCGATGGGGTTCGTGTCCTGTCAATCGATGGCATGTTCTCTTTGTCGATCGACGACTGGTTCATGAGGTCGATCGATGGTGGAGTAGAAAGGACTGGGTGGATGCAGCTGTCTTTCTGCGAACTCCTCGTGAGTCAAGATCCGGATTGCATTGCACGATTCAGTCGACTCTGTTGGTATCGAGCGATCTGCATGAATTTCTGTCAATCGATCCGTGTCGAAAACTACCGATCGATGTGCGCTATGTGGCGTCGCTCGATACAAAGGCGATTCGCCGGAGTCGAACGAGTTTTCCTCCTCGAAATCGTCTTCTTTCATCTTCACATGGTGAATTTCTTGCCAGAAATCATCATCCAGTATGGCCTTGGCGTGGTGTTTCATTGCTTCATCCCTTTCTTCCTTCCTAAGAGCTTCTCTAGTCCGAACCACCTGTGTCTCAAGCTTCCTTATCTGAGTACCCAAAGAATCAATCTTGGTGTTCAGATCATTGTAGGTGGAATCAATCTTCCCATTAAAATCCAATGTTAGCCTTTGTTGTCCTTCAAGAACATGATCAAGCATAGCTTCAATCTTGCTCTCTTGAGTCTGTTGTGGTGGATTCTGGTAGAATGAATTTCAATGATCCTTGTTGTTGTTGTTGCTGTAGCTGTAGGGTTTCTTATATTGTGAATTATTGTTTAAGTTACTCCTCTGACCATTACCACTGAAGGTCTTGTTTTCAAACTGATTTCCAGACCTCTGAAATTCAGTTCCTCCAATGTAATTCACATGTGCTAACTTTGAATCTATATCCTCTGCATCTTCACCTGAGCAAACCTTTCTCATAAGTAGTTGGTTGAAACTATCCAACTTAGCTTTTACTTCATCCATTTGTTCCTTCCCAAAGAATGCTACAGATTTCTTCTTTTCAGAATCAATGTTCTTGATCTATTGTTGTTTGCTAGATTATGAATAAGCCTCATAGCTTCTTCTAGATTCCTGGTGTTGAAAATCCCATCGCTTGCTGTATCAAGAGCCATCTGATACTTCAAAGCGACTCCTATCAAGAAAATGCTGAGTAGCTGCACCTCATTGAATCCATGGTGTGGGCAGTCGCGCTGGAAGAACTTAAATCTGATACAAGAGTCTTTGAAAGACTCTCCAGCTTTCTGTGTGAAGGTAACAATCTTGCTCCTTAGTTCTTCAGCTCGTTCCTCATCAAAAAAAGTTGCGCAAGATCGCATTCTTGATGTCAGCCCAGGATGTAAGAGATCCAGGTGGTAGCTGCTTGGCCAATGCGCAGCATCTCCAGCCAGTGAGTACTTGAAGAGCTTGCACAGTAGGTAGTCCTCAGGGACTCCCTTAACTCTAATAGCAGAAATAAGATCCTCAAACCTCTCAATATGGTCTATGGATGCTCATGTGGCAACCCACAGCAGGGTATATGTGCCACAAGTGTGTAGTGCTGGGGCTGGACGTCTGGAAGACGAATATCTGCAGTCTGGCATAGTACTGGTCTTGACGGTTGTAGTCTGCCAAGGTCTTGGTCGAGTGGCCTCATCAGTATCAGTCTCAGGGATTACATTTCCCTGAGTGTCTAGTTTCTGACATGTTGCATTACGTAGATGACCTTCTTGGTCATATAGGTCTCCATTCTCGTTCGCGGTTAGTATCAGAGGCGCAACCATGTCGTGCGGCTGAGTATCGATCGATGTACAAGCTGTGGTATCGATCGATGTCGAGTGATGAGAATCGGTCGACGAAGAGTTGTCGGCGTTCGATCGATGTGAGAGCGAGGGCGGTTGTCGTCTGATGAGAATCGGTCGATACGCGAGTGTTGCTATCGATCGATGTGGAGCGTAAGTCTTTGCGGATCAAACGCTTCGAGCTTGCTGGGTCTTCTGAAAATAACAGTTGTTTTCCTTGTTCCTTCTGGTAATGATGTGCATGCACCTGAAAAATCAAGAAAAAAAATTATCAGAAGATGACAAAGAAAAAAGAAAAAGAAAAAGAAAAAGAAAAAGAAAAAGAAAAAGAAAAAGAAAAATCTAGAGTAATTAGACTAAATCTAATGGCGATCAAAGCTCCCGGGTAACGGCGCCAAATTGATACGTGCTCAAATTACCCTATGGAGCAACTTACTCTCCCAAATAAGAGATCTATTGCAGTACATAGGGATCAAATCCACAAGGAGCTAAGGAACCACTTAAATCTGATCAAGCAATAAAAGTAGGTGAATATTAAATGTAAAATCACAATAAACAGGTAGACAAAAAATAGTAAATATTCTAATTGAGCAAGACAATTACTCGACATAATGGAATAAGGGTTTTGTGAACTTAATTGGAAAGATGTTAGACTTAGGTCTTTTATTCAGGTGTTGGAGATTATAATCATATAGGTGCTAATTTGTTGCTTGCATGGTATTAAAGAGCTTAACTATCCTGATAATAGATTTACTAAACTGTCGCTTAATAAATAAGTCTATTGACTTAAATGTTATTGACCTAAACAAGAATGTCCGATCAATAAACAATGGAGTTCCAATCACAGATCTCTGTGTTGATTTAATGAAATCACTTATTATCCTTTAAAACCCCACTAAGGATCACGGATAGTCATGGTCTTCTGTTCAAATGTTTTTATCTAAACATTTATATATTTTGGGCCTTTTTGTTACATCAACCTCTCTCTCTCTCTCTCTCTCTCTCTCTCTCTCTCTCTCTCTCTCTCTCTCTCTCTCTCTCTCTCTCAATGGTTGGTTTGACCAGTTTAAATTGATTTTGGTTTGGTTAGGGTAAACTGATTGTTAAAATCAATTAGATTACTGTTAGGGTAAACTGGTTTATTAAATTGATTTAGTTTTGGCTAGCATGAACTGGCTAATTGAATTGAAAATAAGTTATGGAAAACCGATTGGTTAAATCAAATTGATTTCTGGTCAAGGGTTGACTGGACTGACCTTTGACCAACGAGTTGACTTGACCTTTGACCACATGTGATGTGGGAGGGGGTTCAGAGATGTCTGAACTAACGACGCCCCGGGTTTTGTGCGGGAGCCCAAAGACGTCTGAGCTAGCGACACAGCGGGTATTGGGCAGGGGTACAGTGAGGTACCAGCGACCTCGCGGGTTTTGTGCGGGGGTACAAAGATGTTTGTACTAGCGATGCAGCGGGAGGGTGTGCCGGGGTACATAGACATAATGTACTAGCGACGCAGCGGGTATGTATATCCTTGTGAAGAAATGCGCGGTGCAGAGAGTGGATATGTACTATGAGTGCATGGGTGGTAGTTGATAGTTGACTTGTGTTTTAACTCGGATTTTAATTTTGTTCTAAATCGATTTTCAATGATTTTCAAAATATTTCAGAGGATATGGGAATATTTAAAAATGAAAAGTAATAGCACCCTTCTGCTCGTCTAACCTCTTTTATGTCGATGAGTAAAATCATCGCCATATGTTCTCTAGCTAACACGTTTCCAGCCAGAAGTTCAAGTTACAGATTGATGATGTCAGGGTTTGTCAGATTTCTCAGGTGTTTATCATTTTTTTCGGTCGTATTTAGATATTTTTTGCGAGTCGACATGTTACGTTTCCACCACCCAACTTCAAGCTATAATTCCACGAGTTTTGTTTCAGGAGTTTATGTGATATGAGATATGACATATAAGCCATTGGCTGGCATGTGTTATGTTGTGTATGAATATATGGATTATTTGGAATTATGTTTGGTTTGTAAACTCGTGGGGATCGCTTTTGAAGTAGGGGTGCGGCAGCTTGCCTTGTGTCGATATCGGAGTTTCGCTTGATGTTGTTTGCCAATTTTTGGGTTGTGTTGATCATTTCTGAGATGTGTCAGTTCGGACAGCTGGTATATGACATTTGGGAGCTAATTGTATTTATCGAGTTGTACCAGTAATGCTTGGAGGAGTTGAGTTATTCAGAGATTTGTCAGAGATGGAGTTAACCTTCCGCGATGTTATTCTTGTGACGCATTGGTTGCCACAACATTGATTAGTATTGGATTGTCTGTATTGAGCAAATGAGATTTTTATAGCCGCCATTCTACATGTTGAGGAATTCTTGGATGTAAGATCATATGGATACTTGAGACCATTTTGATTGTTAAAAACGATGGAAAGCATGAGCTACAAGACCTTCCAGTTATAGAGAATGAGGATGTATTTGAGACCTTCAGAAGGGACATCACCAAGCATATGAGACGCTTTTGCGATTGAAATGGAACGAAGGACACCACCGGTTTCATGATTTCAGTACGGATTAGCGCCAGCAGAGATGCTCGAGCTAAAAGGGCAAATGAAAGTTTCATCAGACAAATGTTTTTATCAGACCGAGTACTTCACCAAATGACCACCATATTTGCTGCGGCAAAGGAAGATGGGAGTTTTGGACTTTTTATCGACTACAAAGACTTAAGCATGGTAACTATTGTATTGATGAATTGTTGGATTATCTGCATGAAGGATCATGGTTCTCGAATGTTGTCTTGGCATCCGGATACCATCAGGTTGCTATAAATGAGGGAGATGTACGGAATACGGATCTCCGTACACATAATGAATAGTATGGGTTTATAGTAATACCATTTGGGTTAACAAGTGCACCGTTAACATTCACGAAGCTTATGAATGAATTATTTCGTGAGCACTTGGATAAGTCATGGTTGTGCTCATCGACGACACATCTGATTTATTCTTAGAGTAGAGAGGAGTATGACGAGCATTCGCAGATTGTGTATTGATAGAGGAGGATATAGATCGCATCAGTTGAGATTACCGAGACCCACTACATTACTCATGGTTCAGAGTGGCCGTAGTGGTATTTGCGAAAAGGTTTTAGAGATCGTAACTGTTCGGAAAGGAAATTCTGATTCATTGGGATCATGAGAGTTTGAAATACATCTCTACTCAGACAGACTTGTATTTGAGGCAGTGCAGTTGGATTGAGTTGTTAGCAAACAACAGTTTGGGATATCACCTGTCATTTGGTAAGGTCAACCAGATGACAAATTCTTTGTGTAGGAGCGATGTTTAAAGCCGTCATCCTGGTTCTTGTTCTTCTGCTTGAATCCATGAGTCTCTTCTCTTTGGCGAAACAGTTGTCTTATCCTCTAGTAGTTGGCAACTTATATTTTCTAGCTCTTCTTGACCAGCAGCCTGGCCTTCGGTATTAATCCGCTCTCCAAAGTAATGGAGCTGAGATATGACCTACAATGAGGATATCCAGTTGTTGAATTATATTTACACTAATAATTAGTCGATGTTTCTAGATGAATGTTAACAAGTAGTTGTAGTTAAGACATCGCACGCATGAAATGCATTCAAAATATTTAAGCTGGGATTAGGTTAGAGCTGATGAGAAGTTAGGAAAATAAGTTTCTTTCTAAGGTGATCTTTAAATATGAAGGATTTGATGACATTAAGTTGAAATTAGCTTACAACTAGTTACATGTATATTTAATCATAGCAAAGTTGACTATAAAAGTAAAAATATGATAAGACATCTATACTATTATTTGCGAAGTGATTTTTGGCGACGAAGTTCTCACGTTAAAAATTAGAGCGGTTAATATCTATAATACCTTCAATGAATAATTAATCCTTTAATAAATAATCTCCTATATATTAAAAGTGAAGCATTATAACGTTTGAGTTAGCCACGTGTCATCACCAAATTGATTCTTAGAATCCTTAGAGAAATATGTTGGTTCATCTAACTACATACAAAAAATTTCATTAAAGTAACCATAATATTAGCTATTAATGTTTTCATTATTTTCGTAAATAAGAATTGAAGATTTGATAAATCTATTATGTATCATCTATCCTTTTTGTTTTATTTTATATTACTAAAATAATTAAGTAATCACATTTATCATAAAATAAAAATTTAGATTTTTCCGTATATGTTATACTTTGAATTATTACAAACAAAAATAAACTACTAAAATTATTAAAATTCCCACACTAGAAATTTGTGATCAGTGGTGTAAAAATATATTATGACAAAATACAAATGATTATAAAACTATATGAGTAGGAAGTCTCATTTAATAAATATTGAGATTAAAAGATATATATATATATATATATATATATATATATATATATATATATATATATATATATATATATATGGGATTTTTGCCAAAACTAACCCATAACTTGGTTTTAACCCCAATACTAGACCCCAACTTGAATCAAATGCAAATCTAACCTAAAAGGACTATGAAATTACAGTATAGTGCTCTGTGACCAAACAAAAAAACAGAAGACATTTTTACGAATATAACCCCAGTAAGTTGTCTGGGTCGGACTGAGTTACTTTTCAGTCGTCTAGACGACCGAAATGTTAGTTGTCTGGACGATTGAATCTTAAAAATAATTTATAAATTCTGTACAAAATATTTTGATGAGTGAAAAATTAAAAACATGTAATTATAAACATTTATAAGTGATATAAATTAAGAAATGATAAAGTTGATTTGTTTTCAGCATAGATGAGTGGAAGTAGTGAATCATGATATTCTTTGGTTTAAGGGTTTGGAAAACATATGTTGTAGTATTGTATGTAATCTTAGGGTTAGATTTTGAAAAGCTGAAATGTTTTTTTGAAAAAATTAATTTGACCTCTATGTGTTTATTTCTGTGTATAGTAAACATTTTTCAAGTTTAAATTGATGTTTTGAAGTGTTTAATTAGAGAATAAAGTTTAGGGATTGGACGACTGAAATTTCAATCGTCTGCTTTAAATTATTTCCCAGACGACTGAAATTTCAGTCGTCTGCTTTAAATTATTTCCCCGACGACTAAGCTTTAAATTATTTCCCAGACGACTGAAATTTCAGTCGTCTGCTTTAAATTATTTCCCAGACGACTGAAATTTCAGTCGCCTGCTTTAAATTATTTCCCAGACGACTGAAATTTCAGTCGTCTAATTGTACCGAACCGTTAACATTTTACGTTTTAACCTAACCGGATTTTTACCGGACATATAAAAGTTATTTTTTTTCACTTTTTCACAATTTTCCGAAACCCTAGCGCCGTTTCTCTCCAAGGACGATTGTAAAGGCGATTTCGACGAATCTCTCCGATTTCGACGAATCTCTCCGTTTTTGCCGGTAATCTCTCCGATTTCGACGAATCTTTTTTTCTTTCATGGCTTAGAGTATTTTCGTAGTTTAAACTGACCATCCCCTTCCTTTTTTTCAGATCTGAAATCTCGTAGCCCTTTCCTTCGTCGCCGGTATGTTATATCTTATGTTTTAAGCCGTTTAGCCGCCGGAAAACCCTAAAAATTGTAGTATTGACTCTTCTTTTCCCTTCGATATGCAGATCTGTAACCGCTAGGGACCACATCTTCTCCGACTAAATCTTCTCCGACTGTAAGTCGTCATAGTAGTCTTCTCACTTCCTGGAAGCCTTCTACGAAGTCTTACTCTCTGGACGACTTACATGTAAGTCGTCCAGAGAGTAAGACTCTGTAGAAGACTTCCAGGAAGTCG
>CAKOAT010528487.1:3620-65409 GCA_932364175.1 Eruca vesicaria subsp. sativa
TTCGTGGAACGCCCGTTTCACGCAGGTAAGTATCTCAACCAAAAATATTTATATTTATGTTTTTATTTACACCTTCTCTCTGATTTATTTTCACACCGAGACGTTGTGAAGTAAGTCTGGGGGAGGGTCTTTGTCGTTTACTAACTCTTTTATTTCTTTTGGTTTTTATGTTTGAGTCAGTCTTGAGTCATTTTGATGTATTTATTTATTGAGTCAGTCAAAATTTTGTGGGAATTAGGACCTTATTTTGTGATGTTTATTAACCACCCTCGTGCTTTAGCTATCTTATTCAGTGACCTTAGCAGTGGCAACAGACACACATGTGGATCCAGAACACCCTGACATTACATCATCTTGTTCTCCAGAAGCTTTCAGCTTGTAGAGGTTATTCTGGAAAGACTTAACTCCATTCAACTTGAACCTAATCTTGACTATAATTCTTCTTGTCATGGGCGTTAGATTAGGGTTTAACGTGATTAACACTCAGGACTTCTTATTCTTTCTATCCATCTTGCTGATTCTGAGTGGCTAGCTCATCTTTAGCTAGTACCCACCTTGAAACCCCTAAGCCTTTATTCCGCCCTCATGCATTTGCTTTTTAGTATTTTATGTGCAGATATGTGCAAAAGGGCCGGAGAGGAAAGGATCGACACAGTCTCTTACTCGTTAATGCTACAGAGTTTTCTGCTGAGAGAACAGGCGGACTCCAGGGAGCAACTGCTCTGCCGCCATTGATCTACCATAAGAGAAGAGAAGGCAAAAAGAAACAAGAATGAGTATGAAGTCAAGAACTCCAGTGGCACGTCAAATCACCAATGTTACCTCCTGCTTCGTCACCATCACCAGACATGCTAAAAAAAAAAAAAAAATCTTTTCATCAGTATAAGGTGATGGAGGAGGAGAAGATTTCCAAGATAGACAGAGGCCACTGGTAAATTGAAGAAAAGAGAATGTGCAAAAAGTTGAAGAGATAAAGACCATGCAGATGATCGATTGTTCCACAAGAAGAATAGACGTTTGATCGGATCAACTGTGCAAGAGGAAGAGCAGGCAAAAACGAGTAGGGGCTGTGGACATCAATGGATCTATCCTCTCTTGCAATTTTGCGTGATATCTTGCATCCTCTACGAAAATGGTAACCCCTAAACACTGATTAGCTCCACTTAAACACTTAAAAGGCATGTTTCATACCTAGACCGCTTACCCTTGATAATGCCTATGATGAGAAGCTCACGCCAATCTTAATTGAATGTTAGGAGTTTTATCTGGAAGGTTTAACTTTTGCAGGTATGAGATACAGAGTATGGAGCCGGTTTGAACAGCGGTCAGTGGGGTTTTGGTAAGGGTGTGTTGTCCTAGTTTTACTTCTTGTATGGTTCAGAGATTCGTGGTTAAAGTATGGTTGTTGAACCATAAGAGAGTTCCCACACTTTCAAACCTTTCTTCCTGTTCTTGGTACTTGACATTGTTTCAGGACAAACAAGGATCTAAGTCTGGGGGAATTGATATATGGTGTTTTTAGCATATTCTAACAATGTTTTCTAAAGTGTTTTTAAGTCTTTATCGAGTCTTTTTAGTCCTTTTCAAGTCATTACAGGTATGGAGTTGCTTTGGATGGAAGATGGACCAGTTAGAGAAAAAGAGTGCAATTTGATTTTCACGCGGAACAGTCTCGCGGAACAGCTGTTCCTGCGGCAGCGATTTTTAAGGAAAATACAACATATTTCGGGATTTGCCCTAATTCTCCTATTTTTCTCCCCCAGCCACCAGCAGCCTCCATATATCTTCTTTTCCTATTTTCTACATTAGACTACACTACTTTTTACCAGAGAAACAACTCTAGAGCTTTTGGATTATTGTGATTTCAATACTTTGTAATTTTGAGGGAGAAGGATCTCTACAACCTTTGGAGAAGATTTCTGAACTCTCTTGCTTATTATTTATTGATTCAATCATGTTTTCTTCATCCCTAATCTCTGTGTTTTCTCTGTTCATGGCTGAGTAGTCAGCTTGCTTAGTCTAGGGTGTTAGGGTGTTTAGATCCATGAGCTAAATACAAATAAGGTTCATTATTTGATTGTCTCCATTCATGTTCATACTTATTGCCTGCATTAAACTAGCTAATNGCTAAATACAAATAAGGTTCATTATTTGATTGTCTCCATTCATGTTCATACTTATTGCCTGCATTAAACTAGCTAATTAATGCTTGAACCTAGGTTTAATCTAATCATCAAAAGTGTTTTAGGTTGCTAGAAATAACTTGAATGGGCAGCTCGTCCCTAACCAGCGAAAGTAGATGTTAGGGCGTGCTGTGAACTTATCAAATCTGATCTTAATGTTTGCTTTCATGTTTTAGTCCAAACGAGAGTTTAGGTATTAAGGCTGATTGTTAAAAGGGGAGATACCATGAGAGTGGGTCAATCTTTATTTGTCTTTTGAGTTCTAGACTTGTGCTTAATAAAACCTTGAATGGATGTTTGGCTCATGATCGTTTGATACACAATCCTTCACCCTAGGCTAGCATCTTCAATCATCTGAAAACCTTAAAAAAATCTGTTACTTGCTTTTTACGTTTTCTTTATTTTAAAACCCCATATTGTTTTAGCTTAATATTGATCCTATAATAATAAAGTGTAAAATTTGGTCTCTGTGGATTCGATCCTCAAGTACTACATCGAACCTCTTATTTGAGAGAGTAGCTTGAAGGTTAATTTGAGCATATCACTTGGCAAGAAGTTGTTTATGGAAGGATGGTTGCTAGATCTAGGGTTTCTATTCAGGTAATCAGGATTATAATGCTATAGATGCTTAACAAGTTGCATGCATGATATATAAGAACTTCAATTCTTAGACAAATCTATAGCTGTCGCTAGTTAGACTCGTCCATTGATCTGAATGCTGACAGTATCGACCGATGTTGCTATCGCAGTGTCGGTCGATATGTGTTGCCGTCGATCGATGACTCTATAGGAGTATCGATCGATATAGCATCAGATTGAATCGAAACTGTGTTCACTCGAGAATTTCTATTAGACCGGCTGTCGCATCGTGCCTAATAGAGTCTGAGTTTGTAGAGGATGATGTCAGGATGAAGATTAATAAATTAAACTATTCCGGTTCATGTTCTAGTTCATGACTCTAGAAACAAGCTATCTGAACACTAAATCCAACAGGTGGATCTATTCAGACATGAAGATTGTCACAGAAATCATAGATGAATATATGTAAAACTGAAATAGAATAGATAATAAAACCAATGGAGTTCCAGGAGGACTCTGATAAGAGTTCCTCCCTTCTCTCCTCACAAAGAATAATGAATCAAAGAAATCTTAGATAGCATCCAGCCGTCAACAATGGCTTATAAATATCATAACTAGGGTTTATGGTCGTCAAGGGTATTTTGGTAACTTGTGAGCTTCAGTCGGTTATGAAATATAGTCATCCCACGTTCTGGCATTCATATCGACCGATATGAGGTGTCTCCCATCGATCGACATGCACATATCTTCTCGACAGCCTTCTCTCGCGAGGCAGACTGACCACTCTTCAGTAGAACGGGCATAACTTCTGATCTAACCGTTGGATTGACCTCAAACCGGTGGAATTGGAAAGCTAACTCAAAGCTCCATCTTGTGTCAAACGATGGGCTAAATCGCACCATGGAAAGGTCTCCATCCATATCTAAACATCTGACGCGTCTGCGCAGTTCTGCACTTTAAGGCTCCAAAAGACACCAAAATCACCATATTTCTCCAGGACGTACCTGAACCTGTAAATACTCTAGATAGACTCCAAAAAATAGATAATTATCATAAAGACACATCAATACCATGACTAAAAGTGGGTCAAAATCATGGTATATCATCCCCCCAGACTTAACCTTTTGCTTGTCCTCAAGCAAACTTTAAGTTAGTCTTTGAAAGAAGTTTAAAAACAGCAGGGACTCAATCAAAAATCTCAACTTTAAAATCATCACCTCTACTTTGTTGCAAGCCACATCTCATATCTATCAACTACAGAAGTACATTATACCATATTCTACCTTAGCAACCAAATACATCTAGCCAATCAACTTAAACATTTCTTCTCTGTCTATCCCCTCTACTGATTTCATTTATGCATAAAAATAAAGGTGTAGGCTTTACCTTGGGAGTATCGATCAAGGAACACTTAGATTCAACTCAAACAAGTTTCAGGCATTCTCATCCTGGTTCCCTTTCTCTCTTTATCTCCCTTCTCTGAATCCCAATTCTTGCTTTCTTTCTTTTATATCAATCCCAATGAACAACTAATGTTCATCTTATTGATCTTTCTACTTTTTCTAGCTCTTTTGATAATGTGTAGGCGAATAGTGGGGTCATAGGTAATGTACCTCTCCCTCGCTTCCACAATGTGTGATCATCCCTTTGATTTAGAATAGTGGGGTCATGGGTAATGTACCTCTCCCTCTGCCTCTCAGGAAATCATCTCAATCTTTTATTTTCTGGAGATGCCAAAGGAAGGAGAGAAGGAAACCAAAAAATTTGAGACTTTTACCTTCCAGACTTGCAGGAGGATTCCGATCCCTTGTATACCTAGCCCCAAGACAAGCAATAGATGCCAGGTTAGGTTGGAAATCAGCTTTGGTTCTTCCAAACAATCATGAAAGTGTTGTCATAGGTAATCGGTGATCCACTTTAGCATCTATAGTACTTTCTGCAATCAACAAATCTAAAAATGGTGCTAAAGAGTGGTAAAATAAAAAGTATGACTTTGAATTTTTTTCCCTTTCTTGACTCAATAAAACCAATTTTTGAAAACTTTATAAATAAGATCAAAAAGAGGTAAAGTAGCATCAGTAATCAACTCTCCCAGACTTAAATCATACACTGTCCTCAGTGTATAACTAGTCGGAGTTAGAGCATAAAAAACAATAATTGAGTAACTGATATCGAAAAGGTGAACGATATACCTGACCGATATGGATATCGATCGATGGTGAGTCGCCATCGTCGATCGATGCGTGTATGTATGTGTCGAGCGATATCGACTGGTTTGTATCGGTCGATTAGCATGGTAATCATCTACTTGGGTCTGCTTTTCTAAATAACTAACTAAACACACAATATTAGTAGAACCTCCCCCAGACTTAAATAACACTGTAACCAATGTTATACAGCCTAAGATTGGTGGGACAATAAACCATAAGGAAAATATTTAACAAAGTTTCGCGACTATACCTGCCATTGATGTGAGTATCAATCAACACAGTTAAGTGGCGATCAATACTTGTGATGCTCTGTCGAGCAACATTGATCAAGTGTCAGTTGATGCTGGTGCAGAACTCGTCCAGTCTTAGTTAAACTCATCTTTCTTGGATATGTTCCTGTTACCTAACAAAACTAAAACACTAATATTCTCAAAGTTAGTAATAGATAACTAATAAAACAAATTAATAATTTTTTTTTTAATGCATAATGATCTTACTACAGTGACTCTGCTACAGTATCAGTCGATTTTCTGCTATTGTATCGCTCGATTGCTACAGTGCAGTGCTACAGTACCTGAAATCCTTAGAAAACAAAATATCAGTAATAAATGAAAAAAAAAAACATATTTTAAAATTACCTAACAGTGGGTTGCCTCCCACGCAGTGCTTATTTTTAGTCATTAGCTTGACTTCTGAAGATCTGATTCAGTTTGGATGAGAATGAGAACTTGCTCCAATTCAAGTCTCATTGTCCAATCTCTGAAGCTTTATCATTCTTGTGTGAAAGCCTCCTCCATAGACTTTTCTCCTTTGTCTATCATCTCAGCAATAAGAAGTGCTTTAAGTTTTGCATATGGATGTGAGAAACATCTGCTGCGCACTCTTGATTTTCTGATACTATCTGAAAAGTAAGGAGTCCATGGTAATTGAGAACCTCCTTTGGTTCGTTTCCGCTTCTTCCAATTCCTCTCCTTCTTTCCCACAGACTTGTGTAATCTCACTTTGGATGTCCGGACATCATCTGAGAAGTGAAAAATCAATGATAACTGAGAACCTCCATTGATTCTTTTTCTCTTCTTCCAATTCATCATCTTCTTTCCCCTAGTCGTGTCTGAATGCTTGGTGGTATCTCCATCAAAAATATTTCCACACACTTCATACTCATTCTGCTCTGATTCGCGTCTGGTGTCGATCGATGTACCAATTGTAGTGTCGTTCGATGGTGGATTGATCATGTCGATCGATGGTGTCTGGTAGTGTCGATCGATGCTTCTTCTAGGGCTTTATCGACTTCATCTCTAAATCTCAACCCTATATGTGAAGCTTCTACGTGTTGATGATCATCCAATACCTCTATGTAAGAACTCAGTTGTAGACATTTATCTGATGGAATAGGAGATTCAGCCTCAAACACCGCATTTGGAACCATAATCTTAACAGGATCATGTATCCTTTTTACTCTTTTGTGAAAACCATCAGCTTCATCTGTCCAAATAGGTGGTCTCTGATGTTTAGGGACAGTAATGTGTGAGGCTTCAGAATTATGCACTATCTCCTCAACTTGTTCCAGCTTGACTATGTATCCTGGCAGTTCATCCAACCATGGTTGTCGATCGATACAATCGGTGGGTGTCGATCGATGCAGTCGGATGTATGTAGATCGATGATGAATGGCGACTGTCGATCGATTCCGTAAGGTGGTTGTATATCTATGATGCAGGGAGGATATCGATCGATCTCATCAGGTTGGTGTCAATCGATGCTAGTCTTTGATGAAGTCTCTCCATCTTTGTTGGGGTCAAAATCGGTGCGACGGAATCAATAGCCAAAACTCCCCGCAAAAATACAAAAGGAATAGTTTTATAAAACCTAAGAAGTCGTTTTATAAAACTCGAAGACCGTTTTATAAAATTCGAGAAATCGTTTTATAAAACTCAAAGATCGTTTTATAAAACTCGAGAAAGCCGTTTTATAAAACTCGGAAATCATTTTATAAAACTCGAAGATCATTTTATAAAAATCACGAAGATCGTTTTATAAAACTCGAGAATCCGTTTTATAAAACTCGAAGATCGTTTTATAAACTCGCGAATATCGTTTTATAAAACTCGAGAAGCCATTTTATAAAACTCGAAGATCGTTTTATAAAACTCGCGAATATCGTTTTATAAAACTCGAGAAGCCGTTTTATAAAACTCGAAGATCGTTTTATAAAACTCGAAGATCGTTTTATAAAACTCGCGAAGATCGTTTTATAAAACTCGAGAAGCCGTTTTATAAAACTCGAAGATCGTTTTATAAAACTCGAAGATCGTTTTATACAACACGAAGATCGTTTTATAAAACACGAAGATCGTTTTATAAAACACGAAAATCGTTTTATAAAACTTGCGAAGATCGTTTTATAAAACTCGAGAAGCCATTTTATAAAACTCGAAGATCGTTTTATAAAACTCGAAGATCGTTTTATAAAACTCGAAGATCGTTTTATAAAACTCGAAGATCGTTTTATAAAACTCGCGAAGATCGTTTTATAAAACTCGAGAAGCCGTTTTATAAAACTCAAAGATCGTTTTATAAAACTCGAAGATCGTTTTATAAAACTCGCGAAGATCGTTTTATAAAACTCGAGAAGCCGTTTTATAAAACTCGAAGATCGTTTTATAAAACTCGAAGATCGTTTTATAAAACTCGAAGATCGTTTTATAAAACTCCCGAAGATCGTTTTATAAAACTCGAGAAGCCGTTTTATAAAACTCGAAGATCGTTTTATAAAACTCAAAGATCGTTTTATAAAACTCGCGAAGATCGTTTTATAGAACTCGAGAAGCCGTTTTATAAAACTCGAAGATCGTTTTATAAAACTCGAAGATCGTTTTATAAAACTCGAAGATCGTTTTATAAAACTCGCGAAGATCGTTTTATAAAACTCGAGAAGCCGTTTTATAAAACTCAGAGATCGTTTTATAAAACTCGAAGATCGTTTTATAAAACTCGCGAAGATCGTTTTATAAAACTCGAGAAGCCATTTTATAAAACTCGAAGATCATTTTATAAAACTCGAAGATCGTTTTATAAAACTTGAAGATCGTTTTATAAAACTCGCGAAGATCGTTTTATAAAACACGAGAAGCCGTTTTATAAAACTCGAAGATCGTTTTATAAAACCCGAAGATCGTTTTATAAAACTCGAGAAGCCGTTTTATAAAACTCGAGAGGCCGTTTTATAAAACTTATCTAGTCACGACAAGTTCGCCTGCTGCGAACTAAGCCAGGCTGGCTTAGTTTGCCAGCAGGCAAACTAGAGCCTCCCCGACTAGTTCGCCAGCAGGCGAACTAGACGGTCCCGGACTAGTTCGCCTGCTGGCGAACTAAGCCAGCCCGGCTTAGTTCGCCAGCAGGCGAACTAGAGACCTCCCGGATCTTCCGCGGCCCGATTCGAAGCTTACGTCCTTCGATACGGTCACATTCTGAACCACGATCGAAATGTCTCTCGTTTCGTCTCGATCCGACTTATCGTTTGAATTCTATCATAAAAACCGTAAAACTCTGTTTTCTCGAAAAGAACTCGAAGAAATCGTATAAAACGGTAACGGTCGAGTAAAACACCGAACATCGGCTAAACTATACGATTTATCTGAGGTTTCGCTAAGATTATAAAAAACGCGTTTTTAATAAAAACGGTCGAGAAAATCGTTAAAAACGGCATCGGATCAGGAAACGGTTTAGCATAAAGTCGTAAAACGGTTTTTATCGTAAAACGGCCCGGAAGGTCCTAAAACACGATAAAAACCCACCTCGCGACATTAATGAAATCAAACCCGATGATACGATAACGTTTTGACGGTTTACTCGCAGACAGAAGATAAAAGGCAAGTTTGAAGATAAATAGAAGATTTCCGCGGAAGAAAAGGAAGGATCGACAGATATGGAAAGTTCCCGATATATTCGGTTTCGAGCGAAATGGAAAGATCAAAACCGCCTAGGGAGGAGTATATAAGGAGGAGGCATAGGGCAGAAGCTGGGACACGATTTTCAGAGCTCTCACCACCAAAATTAGCATTTAGGAATATTTCCGTTTTCTGTTAGCGAGCTGCGTTTTAATTAGGGTTTTTCGTTCTTAAGCTTTTTGGCTACTCTTTTTGTACCAGTTCTACGCAGATTCGGAATAAGAACCTCTTTGCTCTCGATTTTTGTTCATTCTTTAAAAATTCTAAGTTTATCGTTATCTTAATCTTCGTTGTGCGGTTCTGCAGATAGCCGGTTCCTCTGGAAACTTAGGGTTTTCCCGAAGTTTCCTTTTTTACGATTTATTAACAGTAGGTGGATTTCGGTTCCCACAGTTTGGCGCTAGAAGGAGGGGGGGGTCGGATCTATCTTACACCAAAGCCGCAGCATGTCCAACGAAGAAACGATGACCGGTGACAACCAAACTCGCAACGAACGCGATAACGTTGAAACAACACCACCACAAGATGTGTCCGCGGCCAACGCTACAAACGCTAATGCCGAGACCATCGAAAAGATGCTTTCTGAGTTTAACAAAAAATCGGAAGAGCAGGAAAAGCTCATTGGCTCGCTCGCGAAACGGGTTGAAACCCTAAACGCGAAAACCCGAGCAATCGCCCTCGTGGAACTACTAAGATCCACGGAAGGAGGCTCGATTTCGGCGCTCCTACGGATCGTCCCACAACCGAGCAGGTTAACTTACCAGAAAAATATTTCGGAAAAGATAACCCCGACGTGATGCCAAACGAATCGGAGAAACCTCCTACTCGCGAACAGGAGACCGAGGGTGACGGCGTCGAAAGGGTTAACCTGGAGACAAGTGACCAGGCCGATTCGTCGGACGAAGACGCTGACGTCCATCCTAGGAGAAGAAAAACTCGAAGTCCTCCGCCAGAATATTCTCCCGAACGTTCTTTCACTGGAGATGAGGGGGAACTCGACTTTGCGCGATACGCAAAAATCGCTGAGGAGCGATCTCCGGTTACTCGCGGCAAACGCCGAAAAGGTTGGAAAACTGCCAGCGATCTGACCGAGATTCGCGATCTCCACGAATACATCACCAAAACGGCCGCAGTGGTAAAAGCGGTGAAATCTCAGATTCACCACGCTACCAGCGCCGCACCCAAAATTGACCGGCTACTGCACGAGTCTTGGAGAACGCCCTTCACGGCTCGCATCACCGAGATCAAGCTGCCCGATCCCGGAAAACTGAAGGTGCCGACTTATGACGGGACGTCCGATCCCAAAGCACACCTACAAGCATTCCAGATCATTATGGGATGAGACAAGCTCAAGGACCACGAAAAGAACGTAGGCTACTGCCGCCTCTTCGTTGAAAACCTAGAAGGAGCAGCGCTCGAATGGTTCGCCAAACTTAGGCGAAATTCGATCAGAAGTTTCCGTCGACTGGCTTCGGAATTCCTGAAGCAAAACTCGATGTTCATTAACCCGGAAACCTCCGACGCCGACCTTTGGAGCTTGGTGCAGAAGGAGGACGAATCTCTCCGCGATTTTATGAGTAGGTTCAAACTCGTCATGGCTAGGGTTAGAGGGATTAGCGACAAAGCCGCCATTGACGCGTTAAGAAAATCGCTCTGGTATAAGTCGAAATTCCGCAAGTAGATAACTCTCGAGAAACCGCGGACGATCCAGGATGCGCTCCATAAGGCCACTGACTTCATAACCATCGAAGACGAGACTAAAATCCTGTCCGAAAAGCTTAAGCCGACGAAAACATCCGCGAAGGATAACGCGTCCGAGCAGAAGCTGAAAAAGACGAACACTCGTAACGACAAATTTGTCCACCACGGGGGACAGGATCTCCAAGGGGCGCATAACTACGCCATCAATTCCGGATCGGAGCAAGGGCAAACCACGGGTAACACGTGGACGAGAAATTTGAATTATGACGAGAATTCTTTCTGTGACCTCCACCAAACCCGCGGGCATTCCACCGTGAACTGCAAAGTTCTCGGCGCCAGACTCGCCGCAAAATTGCTCGCGGGCGAACTTTCCGAGATATCCAGTGTCAAGGATCTCATCCGCGATTCGGATCGCCTTCCGAAGAGCGACATGAGCGCGCGAGCAGAAACTCCGCCTCAGGGAAACCAGTCAGGCGAAAAACGCGGACGAAGACAAGAGGAGAAGGGTAACGACGCTAACCGCCGAAAAATCAACATGATTATCGGCGAATCGCAATACTATAACGACATCGTCTCGTCTATCAAATCCTACCAATGCAAAGCCGAAACCGGCTCGAGTTGGAAGGTGCCGACGGATGACTCTCCAAAAGGAGTGATCTCATTCGACGACGCTGAAACCGGCGGAATCGACCAACCTCACGCCGATCCTCTCGTCATCGACTTAGTAATAAGCGATTTAGAAGTCCCTCGGATCTTGGTCGATACCGGAAGTACTGTCAACGTGATCTTCCGCAACACGCTAGCACGCATGGGAATCGACCTCTCGGAAGTCGAGCCGATTCCAAAACCGTTGACTAGTTTCTCCGGCAAGACGTCGATGACCCTGGGATCAATCCGATTACCGGTCGCCGCAAAAGAAGTGACGAAAATCGTTAACTTCGCGGTATTCGATTTCCCGGCTATCTACAACGTGATTATGGGAACGCCTTGGATAAATTCCATGAAGGCGGTCCTGTCAACATATCACTTAGGCATCAAACTCCCAACACCTACGGGAGTCGCAGCAATTTGGGGATGCCAAAGACAGTCGCGATCCTGCTTCCTGGCCGAACATAAGCTAAGGCAATTGGCGGTAACAATCGTGAAACCAAAACGAGCAAAGGTCACGCCACCGCCCGCAGAAGACGACCCAAAGCAAGCAACGGCCGAGAAACCAGAAGTTTCCGCACCCATCGCTTCTACCCGACCGGAGGGGAAAATCCCAGACAAAGACATCGATCCCACAACTGAAGCGATCGAGAAGTCTGCAACAGCCGAGTGAGCACACTCTCACAAACAATCAGAACTACGAGATGGCTTGATTTCCGAAAGGAATACGTAGGCAGCTCGCCTAAAGACGAGTTTAGCTATCCCCCTTCCAAAAACGGGGGGGGGGGGAGTGGGTGAGTATACGAGTATTCGTATACTCCCAAATTTTTAAAACAAATTTTTTCGCTTTGTAATTGAAATTTTTTCGAAATTTCCAATAAAGACAAAGTTAGAATATCTCTGCTACTATCGAAAACGAAAAAAAAGTCCAGAAAATCGCTTTCGCAGTAACAACTATCTAATCGTTTTTATAAAACTTGCAAATCAAAATATTTTCGGAAAGAACTGGCGAGACGTCGCCTAAACTCTAAAAAAACAATATTTCCCCAAGTCCGTCCGCGACTGTAAAAACACGAACGCTCGGCGATTGGCCCCGTCGAGCACGCTAGCCGTCCTAAACAAACGCATCGACCTATCGGTCCGCATACATCCGACTAGGATAAAATAGCGCGCTATAAAACTTAGAAATCCAAATTTTTGGTCAGCACTTCCGGGAAACTTAGAAATTGTTCCTGGTGAGATGCTCGATTCCAACCATATGAATCGTATAAGCCGAGAACATGTAGCGGATTCTAAATCGGTATGGAATCAGGTTAAAATCGCAATGGGCAAAACGAAAGCCGACTAGTCATCGCACAGCCCCAATCCGAAAGTAAACCTAGGCTTGCCCTAAACCCAGCACACTGGTCGCTAACGTATCAAGGCATGAATCGAGATCCTAAAGGCATGTCTCTTCGCCCACATCTAAACACTCGCGAAAATCGAAACCTCCCGAGTTAACGAATCGGACGATTTACACCAGAACGTTAGATACGAGATGACAACTCGTATTCTTCCCTCTACATCTAAAACGAAACACGAATTTCATACTTAGAAGATACTTTCTTATTAGAAAATCTTCGAATACACACCGCCCAGCGGTAGGGATTCAAAGCCACCAACGGCCAGTCCCGGAAAAACAACAATAAAATCGAAAAACAACTAAACATCACACATTGAAGTCATCAAACGCGGATTGATCGACTTCACCTTCCGCATCCGAAATCCCAGGTCCAACTTCGACCGAATCCGGCGACACCACAATGGGATTCCATTGATCCCACATGCGTGCGCGCCTTAAGGTCGAAAAGTTCGGGCTCCATATATCTTTCCCGATTCAAGCTTTCCCGCTGCACGGAGAATTCTTCAGAAAACAAATACCTTTCATTCTGAGTTAAGGATAACCCATGAATGATCCCGTGACATTCGCGATAATCACCGTACGCCCGTTGGGCAATTTCGGCATCCGAACAACCGGTTGCAAATCGCTCACGCCGAGTCTTCATCTCTTCAGCTACCTCTTGGTTGCCCGCACGACGAGCACGACGAATCCTTTGATCAGAAAGCTCCCTGGAGCGGCGAGATCTAGCCGCACACTCATCCCTCACGCGAGCAACCTCCCTCGCAACCACTTCTTCGGCTCGGTTGGCCTCGACCTCTGCCCGAAGACGAGCAACTTTTTTTTCAGCCATGTTCGCTCGAAACTCGGCAAGGCGAGCTTCAGCAGTATGGCTGTCTGGGGCCCGGCTCTTGACAAGGAAACCCTACCAAAGAAAAGAATTAAGCAACACCATAAAAAACGCTCGAAAAAAATAAAATAAACACATGTACCTCCTTAGCTTTCTCAGACCCCCTAATAAACTCTGGGACTTGATCATGGTCGATGTCCGGAAAATGGGAGGTCGATGATCCGCCCGCTTTCGTCCAGATGCCTTCTTCTGTCTGCCTATCAAGGAAGTC
Source organism: Eruca vesicaria subsp. sativa (assembly GCA_932364175.1). Classification (NCBI taxonomy): domain Eukaryota; kingdom Viridiplantae; phylum Streptophyta; class Magnoliopsida; order Brassicales; family Brassicaceae; genus Eruca; species Eruca vesicaria. Next base: position 17,391 of record CAKOAT010528487.1, read on the forward strand.
CTTGAGAATATTGTCAGGAGAAGCCGCACGTTCGGAATAATCATCTTTGACAACCGGATTTTTATCCCTTCGGAAACTTGACTTGGCACTCCTCATCGAGGGAACATACGGGAGAAACTCCCCGATAAACGGATCCCCTTCATAAATCGGAGAATCCGCAAAGAGTCGAGATCGGAAGAGGGCAACCGCTTGGCGGACGCGTTGCAGAGAAAAACTGCACCAGCCAACTTCACCGCGTTTGAGAGAAGTGGTGATGTTCGGGAGATCCACAGGATACGGAGGCAAAGGGTTGGTCACTGCGGAAAAACAGAAACATAAAAAAAAAAGGATTCATATGAACTCGATTCACATACCTTTCCGACCCCATGCGGTCGTAAAAAGCGGAATGCAATCCTCCTCGACTGACGCACTGTCAATACGAACGTAGAAGAAATTTTTCTTCCAAGAAGTAGAGAGTGTTGAGCAGCCCGTAACAATTTCGTCACGAGGGCATAGAGTGATCCTCTGCGACTGCCCCGTGGGCTTCAACAGGCTCTCGATATGATCGACGTCGAGGGTAATTCCCTGCTCATAACTCAGCGTCAAGAGATCAACGAGTTGCTTTAAACCAGGGGGAGTCAGCTGACTGATCGATAGCCCCAGCCTGTGAAGGTAGCAAACAATGATTTCTGGGATCGGAAACCATAGGTGGCATTTTTGCAAGAAAATATTGTAACACGTGAAGAAACCCTCGGGCGCATCCTTGTCGCCCTCCCCGGCAAGTGGAAGACGAAACTCGACAGCCTCTGGAACTCGGCAAAATTCGCGCATGTATTCGATACTGTTAAGAGTCGAGCTCGGATATCCGGAAGTTTGATCGACGTCCGACAAAGCTGGAACCCAAGTCCCAGGCCTAGCGGACCTCGACTCATCTCCCAACGCCCAAAAAGCCTCACGATCCGTCGGATCGATTAACGGGGACGAATACTCTTCTTTCGGAGCTGAAACTGGAGGTTGCGAGCTCGTTCCCTCAGAATTGCGAGAATTGGAGCTAGTTGAGGAACGAGTTCTTCCTGAAAACATGTTGAAGATCCTCAAAGAAAATAGAGAGAAAATTTTCTTGGATAAGTTGTAGAAAGTGGGGTAAAGAATTCAAAATTTTACTCCATCTACTTATAAGGAAGAGTTTTACTATTTACCCTTGGACTTTCGGCCATTAAAGTTCCGCCTAATTCTACCAAACTCGCCAAACAAGTTCAATCCACTCGCAAGAACCCTACGATTCTTACGAGCTGGGGGGCTAACTGTTGGGGTCAAAATCGGTACGACGGAATCAATAGCCAAAACTCCCCGCAAAAATACAAAAGGAATAGTTTTATAAAACCTAAACCCACCTCGCGCCATTAATGAAATCAAACCCGAAGATACGATAACGTTTTGACGGTTTACTCGCAGACGGAAGATAAAAGGCAAGTATGAAGATAAATAGAAGATTTCCGCGGAAGAAAAGGAAGGATCGACAGATATGGAAAGTTCCCGATATATTCGGTTTTGAGCGAAATGGAAAGATCAAAACCGCCTAGGGAGGAGTATATAAGGAGGAGGCATATGGCAGAAGTTGGGACACGATTTTCATAGCTCTCACCACCAAAATTAGCATTTAGGAATATTTTCGTTTTCTGTTAGCGAGCTGCGTCTAAATTAGGGTTTTTCGTTCTTAAGCTTTTTGGCTACTCTTTTTGTACCAGTTCTACGCAGATTCGGAATAAGAACCTCTTTGCTCTCGATTTTCGTTCATTCTTTAAAAATTCTAAGTTTATCGTTATCTTAATCTTCGTTGTGCGGTTCTGTAGATAGCCGGTTCCTCTGGAAACTTAGGGTTTTCCCGAAATTTCCTTTTTTATGATTTATTGACAGTAGGTGGATTTCGGTTCCCAAAATCTTTCCTCTTAGCATTCTGTTTGTCATCAAGCCTCTGCTCCAAATTCTGATCTGCATCCTTAAACCCTTCCTTCAGCTCCAAGAAGTCTTCTAAAGTAACTACTTTACTTGAATCCAAATCTCCAAGATCCTCTCCGTTCTCTATGTTTACATCCAGGGAAGGAGAAGAACTTGATACATTAGTGCTCTTCTGTGTCGTCTGCAGTGTCCTGAGGACAATTCGAACTTTCAAGGATTTCAAGTGGTATCGATTGATGACGAAAGTCTTTATCGATCGATTCCGAGATGCTGATGTCGATCGATGAGGTGGTGGTGATGATCGATGATGCAGTCGTACTGTCGATAGATACTAAGGAACTGGTGTCGATCGATGTGGGGGTCGGATCTCTAATATCAGCTTCTTCTACTCTGCTCAGTTCTCCAGACTCATCTTGTTCCTCCTCTTCCACCATATATTCCAGCATAGAACTCATCTCAATCTCCAAATTTTCTGAAAAAGTGCTGAAACATTTACCTAGGAAGGCGTCTTTGATGTCCTCCCAGCAGGTTAGAGATTTTGGCTGCAGCTTACTGAACCAGCTAAACGCGTCTCCGGATAGTGAATGGGGGAAGATCTTGCAGAGAATGTGGTCTGTGGGTATTGATCTATTTATGGTTGCTGAATCTACCTCCTCAAGTATCTTGATATGATCTCTGGGGTCCTCATAAAGAAGACCTTGGAAAGGGTCCTCACTTACCCAATCATACCACTGGCTACTTAGATCAAAAGTATCCATTTCTGGAAAAGAAATCACATCAGGAATTATTGCTTCTTCTCCATTAATCAATTGTCCTTTAAAGTTGCAAGGACGACCTCTTTTGTCTCGCCAGATACCCTTCTTATCGATCTTGAGTATGAGCCCTTCGTCCTTCTCTGTCTCCATGCCAGTGGTGTCGGACGTCGGATGAACAGTACCATGATGAGCAGGGTCTCGGTGATCAGTGTCGACCTAAGATGAAATCATGGCATTGATCGCTGATGGGTGAATGATATCGTCCGATAGAAAGATCGTGGCATCGATTGATGTAGAAGTTATGGTGTCAACCGATGTAGGCGTCATATCACCAGTATTGTTTTCTGGTTCATCATCCTCCACCACATATCTCGTTGTTGACTCAATCTTTAGTTTGTGTGGCGTGTCAAAGAGAAATATGTTGAAGAAGGCTTCCGCGATATCAATCCATGTTTTGAGGGACTCTGGTGGTAACTTTTTGAACCAACGTCTTGCTTCTCCAGCAAGAGTGAAAGGAAAGAGTTTGCAGAAGTGGTAGTTTTCAGTGGCTTTATCAAAGAGAGACCAGATTAGGTCTTCAAACATATCAGTATGATCTATCGGTTGCTTGTCAAGATAACCATGAAAGAGACGCTGACTCTTAAAAGGAATGTACTGAAGTTTCAGCTCGGAGTCAAAATTTTCTTCCTTTCAACAAACAGTGTTGGTCGATCTTGGAAGAATAGTATCGGTCGACACGGGGTGAGCCATATCGATCGATTTCGGGTGGGAAGTGTCGATCGACGGAGATGAATAGTGTCGATCGACGGGGGATGAACAGTATCAGTCGATGCGCGGTTAGGCGTGTTGATTGATTTTAGGATAACAGTATCAGGTAACACGGAATGCACCGTGTCGATCGATTTTGGGTGGGTAGTATCGGTTGACGCGTTGTGAGCCGTGTCGATCGATTTCAGGGGAACATGGGTTTTGTAGTTTTGCAAAGGCAATTTTATTTCTTCACATTTATTCAAGGTGGAATGGATTGTAACAGGGATTTTCGTCCCATGTTTATTCTTATTTTGGCTAATTGCATTGCTTATTTCACCTATTGGTCCAATTTGAACTACTTCCTGATTAACAGATGTGTTAATAGAAAACTTACCTGCTCCCAGCGAGGCTTCGTCGATCGATGTTCGACTATGAGTGTCGATCGACTTATGGTGAACAGTATCGATCGACATCGGATGAATGATGTCGATCGATATCGGATGAACAGTATCACGATGAAGCGTAGCCGGATGAACACTGTTTGTCCGAACAATTTTTTTTGTAGGTTGGTTGGCTCTATCGATCATTTCTGCTTGTAGCTATCGATCGATTGATGGTGTGCCTTATCGATCGATGTCTGGTATACGCTGTCGATCGATTCTCTTTGGAGGGTGTCGATCGATAAGCGTGAACCAGCAGGCTCCTTCCTTGAAGGAACTAGAAATCCTCTCTTCATTGTTTCTGGTACTGAGATGTATGTACCTGGAAAAGAAAAAAAAAATCTATCAGTATTTTTTAAAAAATAACAAAACCTAGACTAAATCTAACTAAACAAGATCTAATGGCGATCAAAGCTCCCCGGCAACGGCGCCAAATTTGATATCACTCAAATGTTTAACCCTAAGGAGTGAATTACTCTCTCAAATAAGATGTTCAATTGTAGTACTTAGGGATCGAATTCACGGGGAGCTAGGGAACCTAATAGATCTAATAGTTATATGATTAAGCTAGGCTAATAGGTAATAATACAGTAATTAAATAAAGTAATGCAGTAAACAAGATGAACAAGATAATTGTTCAGCTTGGCAAGGAGTTTTTATGGAAAGATGGTTGCTAGATCTAGGGTTTCTATTCAGGTAATCAGGATTATAATGCTATAGATGCTTAACAAGTTGCATGCATGATATATAAGAACTTCAATTCTTAGACAAATCTATAGCTGTCGCTAGTTAGACTCGTCCATTGATCTGAATGCCGACAGTATCGACCGATGTTGCTATCGCAGTGTCGGTCGATATGTGTTGCCGTCGATCGATGACTCTATAGGAGTATCGATCGATATAGCATCAGATCGAATCGAAACTGTGTTCACTCGAGAATTTCTATTAGACCGGCTGTCGCATCGTGCCTAATAGAGTCTGAGTTTGTAGAGGATGATGTCAGGATGAAGATTAATAAATTAAACTATTCCGGTTCATGGTTCTAGTTCATGACTCTAGAAACAAGCATTAAAAACATCCTAACAATGAATATCACAACTTAGCAATCTATAGTTGGGGCTAATCCCACAACCTATCTGAACCCTAAATCCAACAGGTGGATCTATTCAGACATGAAGATTGTCACAGAAATCATAGATGAATAGATGTAAAACTGAAATAGAATAGATAATAAAACCAATGGAGTTCAAGGAGGACTCTGATAAGAGTTCCTCCCTTCTCTCCTCACAAAGAATAATGAATCAAAGAAATCTTAGATAGCATCCAGCCGTCAACAATGGCTTATAAATATCATAACTAGGGTTTCTGGTCGTCAAGGGTATTATGGTAACTTGTGGGCTTCAGTCGGTTATGAAATATAGTCATCTCACGTTCTGTCATTCATATCGACCGATATGAGGTGTCTCCCGTCGATCGACATGCACATATCTTCTCGACAGCCTTCTCTCGCGAGGCAGACTGACCACTCTTCAGTAAAACGGGTATAACTTCTGATCTAACCGTTGGATTGAACTCAAACCGGTGGCATTGGAAAGCTAACTCAAATATCTATCTTGTGTCAAAATATGGGCTAAATCTCACGATGGGCAGGTCTCCATCCATATCTAAACATCTGACGCGTCTGCGCAGTTCTGCACTTTAAGGCTCCAAAAGACACCAAAATCACCATATTTCTCCAGGACGTACCTGAACCTGTAAATACTCTAAATAGACTCCAAAAATATATATAATTATCATAAAAACACATCAATACCATGACTCAAAGTTGGTCAAAATCATGGTATGTCAGATATAGAGTATGGAGCCGATTTTAACAGCAGTTAGTGGGGTTCTGGTAAGGGTGTGTCGTCCTAGTATGTCTGCTTATATGGTTCAGAGATTTGTGGTTGAAGTATGGTTGCTGAAATGACAGAGTTCCCACATTTTCAAACTTTTCCCACTGATCTGGAACTTGACATTGTTTGAGGACAAACAAGGATCCAAGTCTGGGAAAATTGATATGTTGTGTTTTTGACATATTACACACATACTTTGCATATCATTTTTGTGCTTTCCTGAAGTATTCTTAGTGTTTTTTGATTTATTTCAGATGGAGAACGAGTTGGAATGCACCAGAAGGAGCATATGGAAGAAAGAATGCAAAAACCAGAGTTTTCCATCGCGGAGCACCCATGCGGAGCAAAACCCGATTTGCTCCCGTTCTTTAATGAGACCTCTAATCTATTTCGGGAAATACTCAAAACGCAGCACCTCTCTACCCTAGCAGGTGTCGTTCTTCCAATAAAGAACCCTGGCTGCCCCTACTCTTTCACGGAGAGAGAGCTTAGACTAGTTTTTACACAAGAAACTTGTTGAGACTTTTTGTTGAAGATTTGTTCTAGCTATTTTGTAAGGGCCAATGCTTCATCCTCTTGGTTTCTAGAGAATAAATCCCTGAACGCTCTTTATACTTTGATTTATCTAATGCATTATTCAGTCATGACTTGTGTGTTTTTATGTGCTATGATCGAGTAGTCGATTTGTTAACCTAGGGTTCTAGGGTGTTGATCCATTGAACTGAACATAGATAAGCCTCATTCTCGCCTTTGCTCTCCACTGTTCTTACTGCTGATACTGATTTGATCACTTAGTATTTGATTCCAAGTTTAATATTTTATCATTAATCCTGAATTAGATTGCTAGATCTGTTGAAAGCAAGCATCACTTCCCTGGTCAGCGAAAGTAGATATCAGGGTGTGATGTGAGCATATTAGGTTTGTGCTTATTGTTTGATGTTGAGCGTTGATCCACGCGAGAGCATAGGTATCATTGCTCCCCAACGAAAGGAGAACGCCTGTGAGAGCAGGGTGTTCTAGTTAAGAAATCTAAGTTCTAGGCTGCACTTAAAGAGCTTGAATAATTGTTTGGTTCAGTATGGTTAACACCCAATGAGACAACCTAGGTTGACATCCTTATATCCTGAATTTAAAACCCAATTTAGTTATTTTTTTTACACAACACTTAATCGTTTTAGCTTGAATATGATCCTAAAGAAATAAAGTGTAATATTTGGTCTCTGTGGATTCGATCCTAAAGTGCTACATCGACATACCATTCGATTGTGGTAGTGTGCACATTAGGTTAATTAGTGTGCGTTCGCACGTAATATCAATTATACACTTAAATTTAAATCATAACTAAGACCTCTTCACTATCCAATATAGAAACTGGTGATACTATTTCGGCCACAATGGAATCCCGTAAATTAATTTCCTTAACCAATATGCTTATTTACCGGCATATGCTAATGGTACAAACTTCTATTCTGTAGACAAATTGTTTCATGCAACTTTGCTTCTTGGAAACCCATGAAATAGAATCAAGAAAAAATATTCAACCACTTATAGCAGAATAATTTTCTATATTGATAATCAAACTTGCATCGAAATATCCTTCGACAATTAAAGGAAATATGACATATAACAAACCAAAATTTATGGTTCCATTCAAATACTTGAATTCTGATATTTATTGTCCTCTATAAGACACAAGTTCCACACTCACATCCATGAGAGTTCTCATTGGAGAACAATCTCACAACTAAACTTCTTAACAACATTATCAATATAATAAGATTGTGTTAAAGATTGTTTCTTACATGATTCAAGTTTCAAGAATCACATCCACATCTTTGAAAAAACACATGTTTTTGTAAACTCTACTTGTCAATAGCCAGTGACAAGGATCAATATGTCATTAACATATAAGAAAATGATTATTACATTACTGGACTCATCAATTTTTTATATAAACACTTATCCTAATAGTTTAACTCAAACCACTTGATAAGACAATCTCATTAAACATTTGATGTTACTGCCTAACTGTTTTCTTTACCATACAAATTAATGTATACATTTTATACTTATCACAAGGTACAATAAAACTTTAAGGCTGCTTGATATACACTTCTTTTTAAGCCATCGATCTATATCAATGGATCATAGTCTATAGCACAGACCATGAACAATATGTATATCACTCATGATGATTCAGCCTTAATCCCAATGCACTTACATCCATAAGTATCAATAACTTGCATGATTCAAATCATAAAATTCTAGTGAAATTAGATTTTCAACCTTTCAATAACATTACGTTTGTATCATTTCAATAACATTATGTTCGCACCCTTCCGGTAACATTATTTTCCCACCCCTTCGGTGACGTTACATTCTCACATTTTTGGTGATTTTACATTTTCAACTTTTCGGTGACATTATGCTTGCACTCTTTCGGTGACGTTACATTCACACTCTTTCAATGACGTTACATTCACACCCTTTAGGTGACGTTATATTCGTACCTTTTCGGTGACGTTACATTTGCACCCTTTTGGTGATGGTACATTCGCACCTTTTCGGTCCTGAATTGTTTGCACCCTTTTGGTCCTGAACCGTTTGCACCCTTTCGGTCCCAAACTGTTTGCACCCTTTCGGTCCCAAACTGTTTGCACCCTTTTGGTCCCAAACCGTTTGCACCCTTTCGGTCCCAAACCGTTTGCACTCTTTCGGTTCCAAACCGTTCGCACCCTTTCGGACCGAACCGTTCGCACTCTTTCGGTTCCGACACGTTCGCACCCTTTCGGTTCTGACACGTTCGCACCCTTTTGGTTCTGACATGTTCACACCCTTTCGCTCCCGAATCGTTCGCACCCTTTTGGTCCCAACACGTTCACACTCTTCGGTCTTGACATGTTCACACTCTTTCGGTCGGACGTTCGTACCTCTTGGGTCACGACACGATCGTACCTCTTGGATCACGACACATTCGTACCTCTTGGGTCACGAAACGTTCGTACCTCTTGGATTATGATGTACTCGCATCCCTTGGATCACAATGCATTCGCTCCCTTGGATCACGATATGATCGCACCCTTTGGATGACACCCCTTGATAGCATCTCTTGATGGCATCCTTGATGGCACCTTTTGGTGGTACCATGTTCGATCATCATTAGTAATATTATTTAAGATGAAATTAACATATCTTTGAGAATATAGCAACGATGTATTATTCTCTATTATTTATCTTCTTGCTCTATCTTCGTAAGTTTACTCTTCCAAATATTTACAACTTTTCAGACTTTGGTTTTATCGCTCGCACAAATACACTAGTCACGGTTCACACGAAAATACTCTTTAAAATTGTTGGTTTATTTGTGGTTTGTAACCCGAATGGGTGTGAACTATATATTTGGATAATGATTGTATTGTCATTGTTTCCTTCAAAAAGTATTTTGGCCATACTCAAAGTTTTTGGGCTACAAGAGATCCCTTTATAAGATAAGACAATAAATATCACATTCTTGTTCTAGACTAAGATATAAGAATAACAAATAAAGATTTAATGTTTATATGTGTTTCCTTAAACATCTTTGATGATATTTGAACAATGAATCTCTCTCTATATCTACTAACTAGTTTTCAATTTTCTTATGATTCAAATTATTAATTGTGATTCAAGTTGTAATTTATTAATGCCAACCGATTTCTTATATACAGTATGAAGGATTATAATGGTTAACACCAATATTTGCAACTATTGACATCAACAATTGCAATGATTGATCAAAAATCATAATAATTTTTTTACTAAAAATTTTGATTATCAATGGTATACCAAAAATTACAATGGTTCATAACTAATAATTAGAAACACAAAAAATTATTTTATTCATTTAAACAATTGCAATACTTCACTTTACTCCACTTAAATATCCAATACTTTCCCGGGAGTCACATCCGACCACTATGTTCCCTCTGAAGCAATAGTTTGACCCATGTTATTCATATCCTCTTCGGGTTTTTTTTTTTTTTGGTGGAGCTTGAGATTGCTCTGTTCTTTCCACTAAAATCAGAGTATCCTCTGTTTTTTCAGAACTTGATGTAGAAGTCGTCTCTGTCTGACCTTCTTCCTTCTCTGTAGAACTTGCTATCATCTAACCCTCCCTCTGCAGTATCCAAATTTTCGCTCCCCTTAAGCAAAGTTTCCACTATCTCACCTTTTGCTTCTCCCAAATTACTGTGTGTTCCCACTTCTGTACTCATTTTTGGAGCTAGACATGCTTTTTAACAACCCACAAACACCTAAACGACAATACTCCACAGAACCAAAAGAAAGGAAACGTTTCAATATCTTTTGTAGGTTACAAGAATATTGGAGATGCCCATTATCAGACGAAACTACACCTGTAGAATGTTTAATCAAAGCAAATATTTTAGACAAATATTAACAACGTAAAAGAGTTGAAGATCATAAAGAGGGACTTCTTGCCTAAAGTACTCAAAATACAGAATCGATAAATTATGGGAATCGTGACTTCTTGTCATCACCAAGAAATTATCGTTATTGATAGAGAAAGCTGATGAATGACAGTTTAATTAGGAAGACGAAATTTTATCACTTTTAAATGCATGCTCGGTAATGTAAGTTGATTCTTCTTCGTTTGCTTAATAGTTAATGGGTAAAAATAGTAATAAAAAGACCCTTTCTGTATTTGGCAATCATGATATATAATCAACTAGCCAAAGCATGATTCCAAAGTTCTTATCTTTTGACCAAGTGCATTATATAATCATTATATAATCATTCTTTTAGCCAAAGCAAATGTGCTTACTTTTCTTCTCACCAATTATTACTGTAGGATCAGAAAAAAAAAAGTGAATAACTACAGCCACTGCCGTAAAACTACGTAATGGTTTTTGAACCGCAAGCCAAAAAAGCTCTTTCAAAATGAGTACAAAACTGTCAAAAACTATAACTAAATATTAGTCCAAAAATACATCTGGAACCATGATCCAAACTTAAGCCCGAAGTGATCTGAAACTCAAACTTGTGATAGATTGTAAATTTTAACGCAATCAAAACTTATTTTCAATATACAACATATCCATTTAAGATTTTTTTTATATTTCAATTAAATTAAAAATCAATATAATATGTTAATATATTAACCACGGGGTGGTGGGCTAGCGGTCTTGAGGCAGTTCAACGCCAATAGGACCCGGGTTCGAATATCCCATGTGGCCACGGAATGCCTTATGCCCTCTCCAAGTTGAGTTAAGCGTCGCGTTGGTGCCATCGCGTCGCGTTGGTGCCATCGCGTCCCTTGGGTAATGGGTATTGGTGCCGGCTGGTTCTGGGTCAGGGGATTAGTTGGTTGAGTTAATCGAACCGTTGGTGCCACCACGTTCGTCTTCGAACCTCCTGTTAAAAAAAAATGTTAATATATTAATGTATAGTACTTAATTACAGCTACATTTTCGATGGACTTATAATCTGACCTTTTTGGCCAAAGATTTCACCAAATGCCTATTGAAAATTGTCAAAATAAATTTCATCAAAATTAGTTCTAATAATTTTCAATTAACTTGAAAAATCATAAAATCTGTTAATTTCATAAAGTAATGAGTTGAAGTGTGGTTTTATAATAAATTATGCATGTCGATTTTAAAGGAGATTAAGACTAGGGCTGAGATGCATCCGGATATCCGGGAAATTTGAAGTATCCGGATCCGTGATTTTAATATCCGGATCCGCATTCGTGTCTTCCGGATATCCGGACGTCAGATATCCGTCTAGATATTGTGATATCTCCGGGTATCCGGATTGGGATTCGTATCAGTAAAATAATTTATTTTTTAAAATTAACTTTTTAAATAATACAGAAATTAAATATTTATGAATATATATATGAAATATAATATTATTAATATTAAAAGAGTATCTTATAAACTTATTTTGTGTATAAATATTAATATATCAGATATAAGTAATAATAAAATAAAAAATAATATATTTTTTAAAATATGGATCCGAATCCGGATATCCGGACCTAAAAATTAAGATATTCGGATCCAGATTCGGTTTGCACGGATCAGAGATTTTACTATTCGGATTCGGATTCGGGTACCTCTGGATATCCTAATTTCAGAGAGGATCCGGATCGGATCTCGGATCCGGATCCGGATCCCAGATAAAAGTCCCAGCCCTAATTAAGACTACAATAAAACAGTTGGTGAACGGTTTTCACGAACCATTAATATTATTTAAAAGCTACAAAAACCATGAGATTTTGTATGAATTTTCTGACATAATCAAAAAGTTCGACAGCCTTAATTTGGATTTAACTTCCTTAGATTTCATTTGATAATACTATGAGTTTTCATTTGATAATACTATGGGAAGTAGGCATGGATATTTTATCCAGATCCAAAAATCCAAACCGGAACCTACCCATAATTACCTAATCTGAAACCGAACCGAAAATTTATAAATCTATATGGAATTCAAAATTGATCTATCCGAAAAAACCGGAACCAAAAAGAACCGATTCTAATAGATCCGGACCCAAAAAATCGATCCAAATATTTCAGATCCGATAAGAACCGTTTTATACCCGATTTAAATACATGAGTATCTAAAGCTATAATCTCATTTATTCAATTTTCTAAATTTTAGTTTATGATTTAGTTGAAATGTTTTTTTGTTAGCCATCTTTATTATTACTTTTATAACATTTTTTCAAGTAATATGAAACTTTAAGTGTCAAATATAACGTGTAAAAATGTTTAATTTCAATTATTAATAGTTTTGTATTGATTATTTTACAAAATTTAGATAACTATGATGGTCTTGGTTAAATAATTATTTATTTTGGGTACTTAATCTCTTCTCAGAAACCCTTGTCCGAAAGGAACCGATCTGGACCCAACCCAAAAACCCGAACGTCGAGGTCCATAGCTCAAGATGTGAAGTATTCTACAAAGTATAAGTAATCGTACTTCAAAATGTGAACGCGGTATTTTGTACTTGAATATTTTTGTTATATGTTGTATACTGTACACGTTGTAATTAGATTCATCAGTTGTATAACCATTATTCATTTTTTGTCATCACTAAAACAGGCTCTATAGAAACTCCGTAAACCAAGATGAGAATTTTATATCTAATATCTATACAGACGACATAGGACAGTTGACTACAAGCACTCCATATAATACTATCCGACTTTGTATTTGAAGTTTAGAGCACATGTGTACAAATATGTTGAATCTGTCTTTGCATCTTCGAAACTCTTCTAGGTATATTACAAACGATGTCATTTTTTATGTTTCAGTCTTCACCATGCTAGAGAAATATGTCAGTAAATATCACAAGTAATTATCGGAATCATTCCATATTTCAAATATGTGCTTCAAATTCTGAGTGCAATAGTATGAGGGTAGACATTATGTTCCTTGCATTCATCAATCTCTCAAAACCTTCAAACGTACTATATCACCTCTGTTTCAAAAAAAACAATTTTATTTCATGAACCATCCATATAACATCATCATCCTACTTTAATTGTTGTTATGCCTTTCCTCCTCTCTAAGAGCATGTGGCTGTCTTAACATGTTGGTTGTTGAAGTGTGTGCTTCACTCCTAATCATCGATTATGCATGTGCTAGTTGAAGAGTGTTTTGAGGGTATCTATCAATATTGTTATATGGTTTAGCAATTTGACATTTCTAAATATACAATAAAATTCATACAAGATGATAGACTTTCATTTGTAACAAAATTCACCAAAACAAATAGTCTGTATTGGTGAATACCAATAGTCTTGGGAATGTATCCAGATTTGTCGTAATTCTTGAAAGAGCCCATGTTTGTACTGCTGAATAACATTGAAAATAACGTGATTAATTATTTTCTCATCAGCTATACAGTCTAAGATAATTTACCCTATAAAATGTTTTAACTTTGGTAGACATACAATTTTCCAGAAATAAGATTGTACAGATTTAACATCTTGTCCAAACGCATGGTTCATCATGCCTCTGTCATGATATAGGTGGTCTATGTGATATCAGTGGCGGACCTATACCTTAAGATTGTACAGATTTAACATTTTGTCCATTACGCCTTATGTCGCCAGAAACCGTCCAAGAAAGAATAGTCATTGGCTAAGGACAGACTCTTCTTAATTATTTATTAGACCCTATGCAATTTATAAGAATAATACATATAATTCCTAACTTTTTAGCGAGATTAAACAAAAAAATTGCAAAAATAATTTTGTGCTGCAAATATACCTTGAGCACATGCCGAGAGGGTTTGTGTAAGGATTATACGATGATGACTCCAACACATAAGAATTTTGTTTGTGTTAGCTGCCGTGAAAACTTATTAATCAGAAATTTTGCGTCCTACAGTAATCATTAATGTGTCAAACTTGGGCATTTATTAAAAAATAATATTGCCATAAGTAAAGAGATTTGAACTTCAATGGAGCAAAAATAATAGACCAATCTTTTGGAGGGTTCTTTAAGGAAAACATGACCTATAAGAATCTTCCAATTTGATACCAAGCAGCTTGTCCAGCAACCTTTTCTTTAGCCAAGTAGTATAACTTATTTACGCATTTTGTTTAACTTCAATTTTTATGTGATGTTTACATGCCTAACGCATTGCGTACTATGCAATCGCTTAAGCCTTTACATTAGAGTTGAAATACAAAGCATTTAAACGGAACTATACACGTTTGACTATGAGTTTTTTTTTTTTTGAGAAAGACTATGAGTTTTTTTTCAAAAACTTATATACAGTTCAGTGTGCAGTCACCAAAAAATACTCTTACCATTATGTTCACATAGTTTTTTTTTTGAACTGCATTATGCTCACATAGTTTTCTGTTTTTGAACTTTTCATTATGTTCAGATAGTTACACGAATGATACAACATATATGCACGTATCTATCTATATATATAATATCCTTTGAGGATACAACATATATATATATATAGAAGAAAAGGAAATACCTCACAACTTTTTGTGAATTGTGATCTTAAAGGAAGTAATGATGATTTGAGCTCCCATCTGGTCCTTCTTTACGGAAAATTCTTTATTTATTCTCCTTGTTATGCTCCACTTGACTAGAGGTAAAGGTCGCAAATTAAAGAACAAAAATGTAAATTGCATAATTTACGTACATCAGTTTCTGTCGTTAAAATACCAAAACACTTTTCTAGTATAACTTACGAGTGAGTAAACTATAGAATTATATATGATGCTACTTTTAACTCAACAGCTGCATATTTTTAATATTTTCTTTTCAAAAGTGAGTATAGCGTAATGTATCGAAGATCAGTAACATACTAACATGAGCATATTAGTATACATGCTCAAGCCTTGTCATAAAGGGAATACCGAAATAGTTATGTAGAGTTATCTTCTTGTGTTTGGCTTTTCATTGATCGAAAAGCATAAAGAGAGAACAATTTTCATCTTTTTATACGAAATTAAGTTTCATGATTAATTTAACTTACCTTCTTGGTGCTTCCTTTTCTGTCTTTTCATAATAATTATTTATCAGTAACCAATGGGTCGTTGCCATTTTAAAGATTTGTGAAATATTTTTTTATCAACCAGTGAGGACTTAATATATGCAGAAATTTAACAAATTAATTAATGTCGTTGAAAAGTGGTCAAAATGCTATACCAACAACATGCCTGGAGCTTTTATAGGTTTAGCATTTTCTTGACAACATAGGTTTAGCATATAAAAATACAAAGGCGGTATCGTATACGTATACAACAGAAATTGAAAAGAAAAAATTCCTCCAGCGTGGGAATAAACTTAATATATGTTCGTTAAGTAATTGTATTTTTGTCGTTGTGTGAGCTTGAAGAGTATCTTACCAACTTCTTCCACAAATGCAAAAGAGCCTCAAATGTGTATATATATACACATACATTTCAAAAGTTACTTTCTATTTCTTGGTCATCGTTTCAAAATTATAGAATACTAGCTAATTTAAAAATTAATTATAATCCTTTTTTTAAAAAACTTTTGTGTATACAACATTTTTTTCTTGTAACCACATTGTGGTGGTTTAGTGATTTCTAATAAATAAAAAAAATTATCATGTTAGTTTAGACTTTAGACAAAAGATTGCTTCTCCTCCTGCGTAAAATCAATAGTTTCAAATGGAGTTACACATATATAAATCCATTACTTATATATTTATATACCAATCCAAAGAGAAAGTCTATATGTGGACACATTCCCTTAAAAATTAGTCTAAGTCATTCCATTAGTTTTAGATACTCTCAATTTGATAAAAAAAAACATTTTTTCTTGTTTTGACCCAAAAAAGTAAACATAATGCTCTAAAAATTGGTCTAACGTCTATATGTTCATCTTGGCATCAAATTGGTTATGGCTAAAAGAATTTTTGTAAAATCTGATTTAAACAGCTCAAATTTGTTGGAATAATTTTAAATCAGTTAAACTCGATATAATCTGGTCTAATTCGATCTAAATTGGCAAAATTAATTAAATCAAGTAACAATTTGTCTAATTTTTTTTTTGTATATCTAACTTCTATAATACATTAAACATAGAATTAAACCCAAAAAATAAAATATCTAACTAAAATATATAGCAAATAAATAAATAATTTATAAACATCTAGGCCCTGTATAGATTCCAAATAATCCTCTTAGTCATTAAATTTATATAAAACGCTTAGTTACTATCTACCAACTTCTTGAACATTTGTAAACATTAAACTCATTGTATGTTTTTATTGCTAACCGCTGATTGTAAGTGACATGCACTCCTGCATTTAGAATGCATATTTTCATGTTGTGTGATGTAGGAGAATATTAGACTCATGGATATCTAGAAGTTTTCCTAATATATTATTTTTTAGAAGTTTTCTTTTTATTTAGTGTTTTATTTTTTATTTTTTAGGCTCTCTCTATATAAAAGGGTTTTTGGTATTCTATTTTGGACACAATCTTATTTTTTATTTAATAGAAGTTTTTAAATTTTTATCTTTTCTGGTGTATTATAGAGCTTTATTAATCAAGTTCTTGCTTGAGCGCTTGATTTTGATCTAAGGGTTAGTGTTTACTAACCTTTGTGATTTTCGACTGCGTCAAGTGGTATCAGAGCAAGGCTTTCTCCTTCTCTTTTCGAAGCTTGATCAGCTATGGGTGATCAACTAGCAACCAAAGCCGACTTCGAGGGTTTCGCAGAAGGTTTAAGGGATGCAACCACAAACTTCACTGTTGCAACTGCTCAATTGGCAAATCTGGTAACAGCGTTAACTAATCATGTTACAGCTTTTTTCTAATCAGGTTAATAACGCCGGTCAAAGAAGTGGAGAAAGAAACCAGATTAGGGGTCAGCAAGGTAGAAACAATCATGATGTTGTTGTTGATAATTTAGTTCAAATGAGGAATCAGTAGAAGAAATAGCTGAAGGAAACCAACAAAACAATCATGATTATCGAGTAAAGGCCGATATTTCATTGTTCTATGGAACTATGGGAGTGGATGAGTTTCTTGATTGGGAAATTGACGTGGATCAGTTTTTCGATGTCATGAGTGTCTTGAGAGCAAACAAGTTAAGATGGTAGCAATCAGACTGAAGAAAACTGCCGCAGTATGGTTGGATAAACTCGTTGTCCAAAGGCAAAGACAAAGAAAAGGACCAGTCAAGACTTTGCGCCGAATGAAGCAGTTAATGCTGGACCGATTCTTACTGCAAGATTACAAGCAGATTCTTTTCAAGATGTATCTTGATTGTTTTCAAGAAAACAGAACTATAATTGAATACACAATTGAATTCTTGCGTTTCTCTGAACGCAATGAGTTAGGAGAAACAGAGAATCAGAAGGTGGCTAGGTACATCAGTGGTCTAAAGGGTTCTCTTCAAGGAAAGATGGGGTCTGCAAACTATATGGACTGTGTAGGAAGCTTCCAGTCTAGCGTTGAAAGCCGAGTTAATGGAGAAATCATCACGAGGGTTCTCAACATTAAGAAGCAACACGGCTCAGACCAGTTTTGACCAATGAATGAGAAAGAAAAGAGTGTAGCCGATACAGACTCCAATCCGGGAAACAAAGAAGCTAGTAGCTATAATACTACACAACAGAACAAAGCACCAGCTCAAAGACAGAACAATTCTTATGCTAAGCCTTCTATTGAGAAGTGTTTCCGTTGCCAAGGACATGGTCACAAATCAAATGTTTGTCCAAGTCGGAAAACAGTCGCTATAATAGAAGAAGATGGTGAAGAGGATGAAGGGGATTTCATTGGGAATGTAGAATATGAGGGAGTCAAATTCGCTGAAGAAGAATCTGGAGAGATGATAAACCTTGTGCTACTACGAGTCTTGTTTTCATCTAAAGAAGAAGGTCAACGTAAGAATTTTTATAGAACACAATGTTCTATTCAAAACAAGGTGTGTAATGTGATTGTGGATAATGGAAGCTCGGAGAATTTAATTTCTCAAAAGCTGGTGAAGTATCTTAAGTTACCTATGACCCGTCATGAGAAACCGTATGGCCTTGGTTGGGTAAAGAGAGGATCACAAGTTTGAGTTAGCATAACTTGCAAATTTCTCATATCTATAGGTAAACACTACAAGGAGGAGATCACTTGTGGCGTTTTTGACATGGACGTTTGTCACATTATTCTTGGACGACCTTGGCAGTATGATAACGATATCACATATCGAGGTCGATACAATGTGATAATGTTTACATGGGGTAACCTTAAAATTGCCATGGCACCTATTAGGGATTTTCGTAACAATGCGAAGAAAAAGAAGTCAAGCTTCCTGGTTATGACACATGACGACAAAGAAGCAGCAGACAAGCGTAGAAGACTCAAGGTTTTCAAAGAAGGAGATGAAGTGGTGGTGTATCTACGAAAAGAAAGATTCCTAGTTGGCACATATCGCAATCTACAGCCTCGCAAATATGGTATGTTCAAGATTTTACAGAAGATAAATGATAATGCTTATGTGGTGGCACTTCCAGAAGAAATAAACATTTCTAACATATTCAATGTGGCTGACATCTAGAGTACCATGCCGATGGTGTTCTTTATCCAGAAGAGAACTCGGGGTCGAGTTCTTTGGAGGTGGAGAAGACTGATGTAGGAGAATCTTAGACTCATGGATATCTAGAAGTTTTCCTAATCTATTATTATTTAGAAATTTTCCTAATCTATTGTTATCTAGAAGTTATCCTTTTATTTAGTGTTTTCTTTTTTATGTTTTAGGCTCTCTCTATATAAGAGGGTTTTAGGAATTCTATTTTGGACACAATCTAATTTTCTTATTTAATAGAAGTTTTCAAACTTTATCTTTTCTAGTGGATTTTAGAGCTTTATTAATCAAGTTCTTGCTTGAGAGCTTGATTTTGATCTAAGGGTTAGTGTTTGATATGCGTCATTGTGACTTGTGAGTCGAAAGTGTGGAGTCTTGCAAATTATGCAGTTTTTTTAAAAAAATTTTCACATATCACCACTACAATTTACGATGTTGTCTAGTGCTGGGAAGCAAGTGAAACTTGTTCCACTACAAATGAAATTATTTTTTAATTTAAAATTTTGATCCGTGAATAATACTATTAATAAAATAATTAATTTATATAGTTATTTTTATTCAAAATAATATAAAGTATATATTTATAATTTTTATATTTTTGTTATTTTATATAAATGAATATTTTCATAATAAAATTTGTGAATTAACGGATACCTATAATTTAACTTTGGCAAAGTCGCATCTGTTCCACATAAATATACTCAACGAACACCTGCATCCGCCCCTTCAGTTCAAATACTTTAAATTGGCCTATCCACACAAACATTTTTGCACATTAAATGAGAACACCCAAAATAACAGCGATTTTTTTGTGATTCATGTTCAGGCTATGCAGACCCGACTTTTTGTGTTAGTACCGTATTCCAGGTCTTAAAGTTTGGATTTATTAGTGAAAAAGGGCCTAATTTTCAAAATTTATATACATAAATTCTCAAAAAGTTGAGCATGCACATGATGGCCCCAATATATTTTGAGCTATGTTCTAAGAGTTTGCTGTTTTTTAATTTTACTTTGGTGAAATAGAGGAGCTGATCAAGATGGAGTATTTCCTATGATTTTTTTGTTCTCTTTTTGTTTTACCATAGTTTAAGCTAGTTTGGAACTCTGAATATGATGTGTTAACTTTGAAATAAAAATAATTTATAAAAAAAATTTGAGATGCATTTTTTTATTTACTGGGTGGATTTTAGCTTCTCTGCTAAAAATACTAAAGATGTCCAAGTTTTAAGATAATATATTTTTCTTTAATTAGGTGTATTCCTATACCTCCACAATGTGTAGGATAAATTTTTTAATTTGAATTATATTCAGAAAAAAAGATTTCCTTAATATTTTTTTATTTTTATTTTTTATATCACTATATTTAATATACATTTTGATTTAATTAAATATAAAATTAAAATAATATAAAAATAATTAATTTAAATTATACTTAAAATTCTAATCTTGGATGGATTTTCATTTATTTCTTTTGATTAAAATAAATTAAATCAATTTGTGCAAAGTTAAAATGATATGAAATTGTATAATTACAAAAAAATAAAACTAAACTGAATTTCTAAAATTTGTAGACATCAAAAAGAAATAAATGGTATTAATTAAAATTATTAATTTATAAAAATGGTATAAATTTCGAAAATCTTGTTTAGCAATAAAAATTTATATTATTATAAAAATATTAGAAATTTCCAAATATATTATTTAATTTTATATTTAAATACATTTATGTTAATGATAATATATAAGTTATTACCATATTTTAAAATATTTTTTTAATGAAAATATTATCATATTTAAAAAAACAAATTATCAAAAATAAAAATAAGCATTAAATGTTATTATCTTTATCACATTTTGGTTTAAACCATATCAGTTTTCTAATATGACATGTCATTATCTTTTTAGTAAAATTGAATATAGTGATAACACATTAAAATCACTTCACATTTTCATTGTGAGTAACACTTCTTCCTTTAAAAAAGAATGAAAACAATTGCCGACAAAAAAGATCCACTATTATAGTATTATTAAGAGCATTTCCAACATCCTTTATCCCTTTGAAAAGTTTTACATTCCAATAGACATTTATCCTTTCAAATTTTAAAGGGGTGAATAGTATATCTTCAAATTTTATGGTGCACTGTTCATACCTTTAAAACATTGTTTTACTTTTCACTTTATTCCTTCTATTTATATATGTTTAGGGATTGTGTAATTATTGTATAGCATTTTACTAGTTAATTATATTGCCACTTAATTATTATAATTATGATCTTGTAAAATTATTTTTAAATAGCAATAGTATATTAATAAATATTATGTAGCAATATATAATATTATTAATAAAAATAGAATAGAAACATATTATTTGATACAATACTTTGTAAAAAATTTACGCTACTATAAAAGCATAATAAATCATAATACTTTACATCAGAATAAAAGTTACACAAGCTGAAATATTACAGATTAGAATATATATATAACAATACTAATATTTAGATAAATACATAAGTTGAAATATTACACATTAAAATATATATTACAATACTAATATTCAGGTAACTTTGGTCTTGAACTTCCAAGATCACCAAAATATTCTTGATATAAATTTGGAGCACTCTCTTCGGTTTGTTGTTGTTGAGTTCTTTTTTTATGATTCTTGCTTGTCCAGGTCGGATAAATTGGTAATATCATAGATGGAGTTTAATTTTTTTAGCAAGATTTCTTGGTAGACAAAATGCTCATCGTAACTTGTACAATGATTATTTTTCTGATAATCATGTGTATGGTGAAAGAGAGTTTCATCGTCGATTTAGAATGTCACGAAAGTTATTTCTTCACCTTGTTGATGCCGTCAAGCAACATGACAACTACTTCAACCAATGACGTGATGCATCTGGTAGACTTTGATTATCAGCTTTACAAAAAGTCATAGATGCTCTTCGGATCTTGGCATATGGCACGCCTGCTGATGCGACCAATGAATATATTAAAATATGAGAGTGTACGGCAATTGAATGCATGAAAAGATTTTGTCGTGCAATTGTATCTGTCTTTTCAGAGTGGTATCTCTGGTCACCAACACCATAAGACGTTTCCAGACTTCTCAATATTGACCAACAATGAGGGTTTTCTGGAATATTAGGCAGACTTGATTAGTATGCATTGGAAGTGGAAAACTGTCCAACAGCATGGGTAAGATAATTTGCAGCCATAGCGGGTCACCTAGGATCATTCTCGAAGCGGTTGAGAATTATGATCTGTGGATATGACATGTCTTTTTCGGAATGCCAGGAAGCAACAACAATATTAATGTTTTGAACTCTTCCAATTTATTTTCCAAGCTTGCTCAAAGTACCGTTTCTCTAGCTAATCACACAATTCAAGGCCAAGAACATAACATGGGTTATTATTTTAGCTAGCGGTATATATATCCTAAATGGTCAACAATTGTTCAAATAATAAGCGATCCCCAAGGTCCAAAAAAAAAATTGTTTGTAGCAAGACAAGAATCATATCGAATAGATGTTGAAAGAGATTTTGGAGTTTTACAAACCAAATTTGTTATCGTCGCAGGATCCTCGCAGGATCCTCGCGTTATTGAAAAAAGAGGTATTACATGATATAATGACTTCATGTATTATAATGCATAATGCATAACATGATAATTGAAGATGAACGAGATATCGACGCACCGATTCGAGATGCAAGACCGGCACCGCCAATAAACGTTGAGATGGCCATAAACGGAAATATAAACGAAAATATGTATTTTCAACAATTTTTAGCACGTAATCTTCGAATGAAAAACAAGGAAGCTCATTTATCACTTAAAATGTTTTGATTGAACATATATGGAAGCACTACGAAAATAATCGTACTGATTAGTTTTGTATTATATATATATATTGTAATTTGAATTGTTTGTGTTTTATTATTATATATAATTTTATGTTTTTATCGTTTATTATAAGTAATTCGATGTTATAATTAAATATATTTAGCAATTATGTCAATATTATATATTAATATGTGCTTATTGTTTATTTATTAAATTTAATGATTATAATTAACTATTAATGAAATTGAACACTAAAGTGTGAAATATAAATTAAAAAAAAAAAATTTGAAGACCACTATTGGAAAACTACCCTTCCATCTCTTTATTTTAAAAGTGAACCCTATTTAAAATGAAAATGCTTGTTGGAGAGAAATTCATTGCATATAGTATTATTAAGTACCGAGTAAGTTCTGAAGAGAAATTCTCCCCAAAGTTACAATTGCATATTACAACTCAAAAACAAACCAAACGCCAGCGAACAAGAGAGCTCTGAAACCTTTTTTGGTTTACCTTGTGTGTGTGTGTGTGTGTTACACGAAACGTTTCTTGAAGAGTTGGTGTCGTTTTGTAGGGTCTTTAGGCTTCCTGGATTGTTGACCAGAAGATTTGTGACGGCCAGAGTTGAATTCCTGGTACACGAATCCTTTTGCACCCGACATTTCACTCATCAGTCCCTTCCTCCGTCTTGCCGCTTGCAAGGCCATTCCGTCTGTGTCTTCTTCCAGTTGCTCTAAACCAACCAAGTCGTCTCCAGCATTCAACACCTGCGTGGATCAATCTTTTAATTCCGGACGGCCAGTCGAACCAATTTAAAGTATGAACTAAGAACATATCTTAGCTGAGTGAATAAAAACCAAACCAAAAATCAATTCTATTAGCTATTTTTTATGTAATAGAATATAATACAATTTAAGAAAATGTACACTCACAAATAAAAAATTTAACCTTTCTTATAATATTTGATTTTAGTTGTTCAAAAAAAAAAATTTTGATTTTCTTCTGAATTTTCGTAATTCAGTCATATATAATTAGAGTCAAAATATTGATTAATTTATATTTGTTTTCTTGGTTTGTATTTAAATTTTTGTTTCAAAAAGGTTGTAAAAATTGTAGTAAGATAAATAAATAGAAGTAGATTTAGTTTTAACTTTTATTTTATAATCTATACAATTATTTGCGAAGTGATTTTTCGTAATAGAGCTCTCACGTTAAAGGTTAGAGTGGTTAATATCAATATTATCCTTAATGAACATTTATATATACTATTATTAAATAATTTAAATTAAAAACGAATTATCAATTAATAATATAACTTTATATTATATGTTATATTGGATAACTATAAATTAATAAATAAAATTATCAAAATTATATATTCTTTTTAAAAAGATAATTCTTACATATACTTGGTTGTTATCCTAAAACCGTGTTTTAAATATAAAAATAAATAAGAAATAAGTAAATGAATAACAAAAATTAAATTTTGTAAATTCTAATAATTTTATTTTCAATGTAATTTTACACATTTTAATAGTAAGTGTAATATATATATTTGCAACATGACTATGCCCGCATGAGCGGGCAAAACACCTAGTTAATATGAACAAGATTTAAACCAGATTGACCTATGAGCCAAAAGCTTTACCGGTTAGGTTGACGGTCCGGTTTAAAAACACTGGTGTGGATCATAAAAAGACTTTAAAGTTGTTCAAGAATAACAACTAACAACGTAACTTATTATAGTGATGCTTCAAATGTGGAATGTGAGAGGTAACAAACCTTGGCGAGAAGAGATAACTGTTCTTCTTGACTGTGGTAGCTTAAGCTCGAACCAGCATCAGCAGGTGGAAGACTCGTTATAACTTTGAAGCTGTAACCTTGGTCTATCAAGAACTGCTGTCTTTTCGTTGAATAATACATTTCCTGCAATTTTTTCATGGATTTAGAATTTACGAGATCATAAAAACTCAAACTACAGGAGTAACTTTTGTCTGTCCTTATACCTGCGTATCTGTAGAAACAAGAGAGTAGAAGAATGCATTGTACTCTTCTTTTCCACCAGCCATTCTATCTTCGATTTTACCCTGATTTCAAAATTAGAAACTATTTATCTTGGATTCAACTAACCAAGAAGGAACTAGAAGAGACAACGTGATGAGCAAAAGAATATCAGAAATCAAACCTTGGCCCTAAGAATACGACCCAGACGCTGAGCCTCTTGACGTCTAGAACCAGCATGTGACGAAATCTGGATGATAACATTAGCTTCAGGAATATCTATGGAGTTATCACCAACCTGAAGTCAAAAAAGAAACCAATCCATTAATTTTACCTTCCTCCGTGAACATGGAATAAACAGATATCTATAATTCCAAGTTAAGGCAAAAGTATAAATGCTACTATACTTTTGACAAGAAGACGGTGTTCACGTCTTTACTGGTTTTAAACGCCTCTAGAATTTTGGTTCGTTCGATATGGCTACAAATTAAAACAAAAGGAGGAACTATCAGCGCTTAGTAATTGATGAATCACGCAAAAGTGTGTTTTCAATACAAGTTCTTTAACGAACCTGGTTGCACCATAAATCATCGGTTTTCGGAGTTTCATTGCATACTCTGTAAGTGCAAAAAGATTGTCTGCGAAGACAATGATTTTGTCTCCACGTTGTTGTTCATGGAAACGTATAAGAAACTCACAGGCTCTGAACTTGTTGGGGTTCATGACATAAAGTGCCTGCAGATACCAGAAGACAAGATGCACATGTCAGACCAACTGAAGTGGCTCATATTCCATAGATAATTCCCAGGTACTGATCATATAAGATCATTTGCCAAATTATGAGACAGACACACTCAACGACCCTATCATATGAATGTTTACTATACTTTAATCATCCCGACTACATAAAATCCATGGATCCTACTGCATCAGATTGACCAAACATAAGAGATCCAATATCCAACAATAAAATAGAGAACAATATTTGAAAAGCTTATATTCATGAACCTGTTTTTTCTTGGAGTTCTCTTTCTTCAGATATTCTGCGAAAAACTCTTTGGTCATAGGACACCATACTTCAGCACACTGAACATTTGCAATAAAGCCTCCTTTTACTAAATCTAGCCAATTGGCTTCATACAGTTTCGGACCAATGAGGAAGTTCAAATCTGTAATCTTTTCGTCTTCTCTCACAAGGGTGGCTGTAAGTCCTAGCTTGCAGTGAGATTTTGTGATACTGATGACTTTCCTAAACATTTGGGCCGGAACCACATGCACCTATATTAAAAAAAAAAAACACAACTCCTAAATGAATTCCTGGCTAAACACTGGAAACACCATCTCAGTGAATCATATAACTTTTCCACAAATGCATAAATCATACTGAAAACTACTTGATTTGGTTGATTACCTCGTCCATGAGCAATAACCCCCACTCTCTGTTCCTCATTTCTTCTATGATCTTCTCTGATTCCTCAGAACGTTTACCACCAAAGGCAACCATATTATAAGTTGTAACAACAACACCAGCATTTCCACGGAACCGTTCTTTACTATCAGAAGTGAAACGGCATATCTGGTCATCTCTTATAGTAGACCACAGCTTGAACTGGAAGGCCCACTGATCCACCGAGACAGCATTCGTAGCCAAACAAAGACAACTCTTTTTAATACGAGCTGCTGCAGAAACACCAACTAAAGATTTACCAGCACCACAAGGCAACACTATAATCCCAGATCTTGCTCGTCCTGCAAAATTAAGATTC
Organism: Eruca vesicaria subsp. sativa; assembly: GCA_932364175.1. Taxonomy (NCBI): domain Eukaryota; kingdom Viridiplantae; phylum Streptophyta; class Magnoliopsida; order Brassicales; family Brassicaceae; genus Eruca; species Eruca vesicaria. The sequence continues at coordinate 43,874 of CAKOAT010528487.1, forward strand.
AGATCAGTCACATTCTCTCACAAGAAATCACATAGATTTATTAGGAGTTCACCGTGATGCTAGATCAGTCAACCTATGACAGCCCAAAGGAACATACAAATATAAATATCCCATCAAGTTAAGCAAATGCGGTATAAAAACAAAAGAGACGAAGACAGTATACCGTTCCCAAACATTTTGCTCAAACTTTTTTCCTGGTACGGCCTCGGCTGAGCATGGGGCTTCAGTTCCATGTCAAGATCAGGATTAACCTGATAGACACCATCGTAGTTATTCGAGAATCACGAACATGTAGTACATATCATACGTCAAACAAAATAGGTGTGAAGTGTATTTTTTAAACTCACGTTGTCGTTCCTGAAGTCATATTCCTCTAACATAGGGTAATTCAATTCACTTGGCAAGCAACGCTGCTTTACAGTCTCCACCTAACACATGAAGTGTAAAAGAACATAAACAATGCCAGTTAAGTAAAGATCACCTAACATTACAAAACTCATGAAGACGCTATTTCAGGTACCCATTGGGAAAGTTTACCAGTGCAGGGTCTATCTCAAATGAGTGAGTTTCTTTCTCTTCTGCAGCTGCTGCCAACTCTGCCGCATTCAACAGCTCCCCAGGTCCTGCTTCAAGTTCACCACTTGTTTTGCCAACTGTGAATCCATCACCGCCGTATGGCTAGCAAAAAGAGTTAATTAAAGTTAGTTCGGCATACAGTGGAGAACACAGTGGTATAAGAATCCAACATTCAGTGAATCAAGGGGTAGTCTGTGTAACAACTGCAAACAGAGTTCCAAAGAACTTAAAGAATAAAAACACGAAACCAAGAACTTGAGATAATCCGGCATTGGTGACAAAAGATACACTAAATGGAAGAGTTCAACGTACGTCAGAATAAAATCTTGCTTTGCTTATAACAACATCATTGCCAAGCTTTTTCAGCACCTGAGACCAATGTTTTTTAGAGAAAAGAATTAGCAAAAGAGAAACGAAACCAACATCCAAATACACAAGACCAGAGAAAAGAGGGCAAGTCTAGTGAGCTTACCTCAGGGAAAGGGGACTCGATAAAATAGCGATTCTTTTTCAAAACCAGCTTCACTTTCCCATAATTAGCAGTAGAAGCATTGATGAAATCAATCATATCCTTGGGCAGCTTAGTCTTAGACAGCTTATTCAAAACGGATATGATCGTTTCCGTCTCCAGACCAACGGAAACAGCAGCATACAGAGAGTGAGGCGTTAAATTATATTCGTGCATCGACTCTGGCCTGGAAAAAACAAAACAAAGATCAACCCAAAAACATTGAATCATGCATAACAAAAACCATAAAGGAGCAGTGAGTGAGGACCTGCAAACAGGCTCAGCAATGGCGATAAGGAAGTCATAAGCCTGCTTGTAGAGAGGAGAGAAAGTTTCCAGGAAGATCCTTCCGTCAGCACAAGCCCACAAGGGTCTGTTGGCATGATCTGGCTTCAACTCCAATTTGCTAAAATCAGTATTCATCTTCTCTCCTTCCCCTACGAAACGAAACCATTCATAATCTGTTCCAGAAGCATAGAACGAAGAAGTGAAGTTTTACCATCACGAGAATCTTCATCAGGATCATCACCGAGGTAGTATTCTTCATTTTGGATGTTCTTCATCTTTGGATCATCCTGCCAATTCAGTGGATGAATTAACATTGAGAAAGAAAAGAGGCTATTAAAATTGATTCCAAGGGAGGGAAGCACGAACCTTTCCACCGTACCTCGTCCTCTTGCTGGATTTTCCTCTTTCACCTAAACGATTAAAACAAAAGTGTTGCCATATTTATTTTCTGGCGGTTAATTCAGAGAAACCACCAAAAAGAATCAGATGATTACCGTTTCCCATCTTAGTTGAATCGATTCACGGCGGCGTGGAATTCCGTTGTAAGTTATACGTCGATTCGAGCCAGAACGACGGAGAAGATTCCGATTTGGATTCGGATTCGGGGTCGGGTTCTGTTCGAAATGAGGGAGACGGTTTATAGAACAAGCTCTCCGAATTTATAAAACAGAGGTTTAGATAACGGATCAAATATGGGCTTTATTATGGGCCTTTGTATTACCATATTGGGCCACCTACCATTTCTAACATCATCTACATACACTACTAATTTGAAACAGTGTGAAAGAATTGATACTATACAATGGCCAGAAGGTACATAAATGAATACTTTGTTGTTCGACTATGTTTTGACCTTGACTATATTTCGTCTCAAACCTTGTTATAAATAAGCATTATTGAGTTTGGATCTATTCACATTTGAGGTTTCTTTACAAGCATTCTTCAGTTCCTCCTTGGCTGATTCTCTTCTCAACATGGAATATAACTGGTTTTCATTAATCACTCACTTGAAAATTGCAGACAAAGCCTTTGCTTACTTTTCCTCATCATCTATCAGTCCACACAGATTTTTACCATTGCCACATCTGAGTCATCCTCACCTTTGGATGTAGGTTATGATGTCTTCCTACTTTCAACTGCAATCCAAGCATCATTTTTATGAGCGTTCTCATCTTCATCATAGTTTTATTCAGGATGGGATTCCAGTAGCTGATTTGACAAGTCCATCTTTTTTTATATGTTGTAGGTTATAACTTGAGTCAGATGCATATACTGATACAATTGTAAAAAACAGATGAACCGATAATAATGTTTATAAGTATATATATACCTACATTTAATTGAATTTTCATCCAACCTAAGAGACACGCTTAATTTGTGACCAACATATGTAGGTCTTGAATTGTGCATATGATAGTAATCTGATGAAAGATGTTTAGGACGATACCTCTAACCTTTTCATTAAAAAATGGAGACATTAGATTGGTAACCTCCAAAGTAGTTTATATGCTTCTTCATTGTTTAAACTCTTTATACATAAAAAAAATATATATATATATATATATATATATATATATATATATAATGCAAATTTGAGATCACATCCTATCTGCATACAATAATAGATACAATATACATCCTAAGTCCTAACTACTAGGTGTTAAACAAAGAAGCCAAATTGACAAAGAAGTAACAGTTGAGGAAAGGTTCATAGCCGGTTTGGTATAGAAAACGTTCAGTGCGACTGCCCCAGACCCATTCTAATTTGATGAGTGTGTAAATAAAAAGAAAAAGTATCAGTTTATTAAGTAGGGGAATTAATTAATTAAATATAAATATATAGGAGTATATTTTAATAAGAGGTGAGTGTTGTATTTTTGTGTAGGAAAAGTCAGTTTGATAGAGCGCACGATAAACAACACAGCAGCGCAAAAGCAGAGAGGGGACGAAAAAGATTTCTCCCGACCCGAGAGAGAAAAAAGTAAAAACTCTCTCTCTTTGATTTTGAGATTTTGAACTTTCCTCTTCCTGATTCAATCTCGAGAAAGGTGATCGGTTCCTCCTCTATGTTCTCTTTGATCTCGCTTGCTTGCTACTGATTAATCACTCGTTGTTGAATCTCTCTCTGTCTCTCCTCTTAGAAGTTGATTTCGGGTGTGTGTTTGAATGTTTAGATCCGGTTTTGGTTTTGCTAGGTTCTGAAATTCTGGGGTTGATTGATGATTTTTTATAAGGTTTTTCGGTTTTAGGGTTTTACGGAGCTTGGGGGTTGTGAACCGTCGTAGCTTCCTCTCAAAGACGCTCTTCGTTGGTTCTTTTCTTTCTTGTGTGAGCTGAGTTTCTAGTGGGCTTTGGGGTTTAGTATAAAACTCAGTCTACTTTGTGTGTTGATGATGCTGCTAAATATATTTCAAAATTGGCCTTCTCCTGATTCAGTAGATGCACATTAGGCTTAATCTCCACATCACTGTCTCCATGTTCTTGTAATTGGATTATTGTTTGTAATTTTGGACTCTTGTAGTTGTGTGTTGTTGTTTGATTGTGTAAATGCTTGCTAGCATTGTAAACCTGTGTAGACAGCGGAAACTGTTATTAAAAACAACAAAGCTCTTTTTATCAGTTTCTGGCGGATGATAAATGATTCAATTAATCAGAATCCTGTCTTTTTACACTCCTTGTAGGTTAACGTAGATGAAGAGTCTTCGGTTTTTGGAATTGTGATAAACAAAACACACAAAAAAAAAAACATAATGGGAGGCTGCTGTTGTTGTTCTTCTTCAAGAAGAGCTGATCTTGATAATGGACCTCCCTACTATTACGTTAGTCTCATGCTTCTCCTTTCTACCTTCCCTTATTCCAGTCTTTTAATGTTAAATAACAGGTTTATGTCTTGTGATCTCTGCAGTATCCGAGAGCAACAGAAGAGCGTGTTCCTTTATCTTCCGCTATTAACAGGACTTCCTCTACAATCTCCTCTGGTGTTGTTGTAGTTGACACAAACTTAGAGACTTCATCTCCTGATGCTTATATACCCCCACCACTCCCTATTCCTTTCGATGTGCCTATAGGTGTACCTCAGACTCCAGGAAACGGTGAAGAGACTGCTTGCGTTGATATAAGAGAGGTTTCGGCTGAAACCGCTAATACTGAGTCTGCTCAAGAAATAGTGGATGGTATCACTCTCGGGGTTCCAACTACATGCCCGTGTAAAGAAACAGATAGCAAAGTCCAAACAGAGATCGATCTTGAATCTACTGAAGATATAGACCCGAAGAAGCTATCAAAAGACGTCTTTGTACCAATGGAGGAAGAGGAGGATTGTCCCATATGTTTGGAAGGTAACGTCTTTTTGCTTTATCTCAAAGACATAAACATCACTTTGTATGAATGTGAATGGTTTATATATATCTGTCTCTGTTATTGTTTCAGAATATGATATGGATAACCCGAAACTTCTGGCAAAATGTGAGCACCATTTTCACCTGGCATGCATTCTAGAATGGATGGAGAGAAGTGAAACTTGCCCTGTCTGCAACAAGGTATGTCTTTGGTGCTGTGTCTGCCCCCGACATTTTCGTTTTGCTTCCCCGGCTGTGTCTTAGTGTGGACCCGTTTGTTTTGGCAGGAAATGGTGTTTGACTCTCCCCTCGACTAGCAACCTGCAAGTACAACAGCTTATAAGACTCGTTTCGGCTCTGAATCCCAAAAAAAAAACAAAACGAAGAAACATAAAAGAAAAGAAAGATGGTAAGAAAATACAAAACAATAACGTTCTTGATTCACAAGTTGCAAAGTACACATTAGTGTTTATATATATGTATGCTTGTACAGACGTTTGAAGTCGTCTACAAAGACTATTAAAGATAATATTAGGGGGTTTAATGCTTTAAGATTCGCTTATGTGAATAAACCAAAAAAAACGAAGCTCTTGTCTCTTGTATATGTTCTATTTTTAATAGGTTTCTTAGGAGTGTTTTAAGCTGTGGTTACAACTTGGGTTTGATTCTGTTTCTTTTCTTGGGTTTTAGAAAAATAGTAATCAAACTGGAATTGGGATACTGCGGTTAGGGTTTAGTTTAGTTTTTATTTACTTAGGTTTTTACCGTTTTGTAATGTGATAAAATATTTTGTGTGTATGTTTTTAAAAATCTTATCTTATCTACATTCCCAAAAACATGTACGTGTATATAACTGTCTCGACTTGTTTAATGTGCTAGATTTGCTTAAATGTTACAGAAAGTCAATAAAACTACTCGATGTGGTTAAATTATTGAAATAAGATCTGACAGTAGCCAGCATAGTTCTCGTACACGTACTTATCCGAAAGGACGTCTTAACTTTGGACCGATTGTGTGTCACCACTTAAATAAGTTATATAATCTTGCTAAATTATGTCGATTTTCTTTGTTATTTATAGTATGAATAATTTATGAGAATCTGTGAAGTATACTATTTGGTGAATATGAAAAGTTTTAATTAAATGGAGCTGAAACATTAAAGAAAATATTGCATCAACTTTAATAGTTACTTTGGGAGAACGTAAATTTGAAAAGCAAAAAATTGTTAGTATTACTAAAACTGAATTACAACATTTTACCGACAGAACAAGTTGTACTGATCTCTATCTATATAAAGGATACGGTCTTCGCTTCACTCCATCATAGGCGTCCGTGAGAAAAAAATATTTCTTAAAGAAATAAAAAAAAATCCATCCCTTTTCAGTTTTCTCTCACACATTATTTTCATCATCTTCACTCGAATCCGGGAAGAACAAAGACACACCCAGAAGAAGAGAAAGAAGAGAGATGTCTTCCCCTAGCAAACGCAGAGAAATGGATATGATGAAGCTGTAATTCTTTATACCCTTTCCCTTTTTTGGATGATTTTGATTGTGGGTTTCTAAAAAAAAATAATTTTAATTTGGTTGAATGATTCGATCTTTGTTTCAAAGGATGATGAGCGATTATAAAGTGGAGACGATCAACGATGGCATGCAAGAGTTCTTTGTTGAATTCAATGGCCCCAAAGACAGTATGATTTCATTCTTTTTTTATTCATATCTTAAATCAAAGACTGGTTGGTGCTTATGATTGATGATAGGGCTTTGCAAATCATCCATGATTTCTGTTATTTTGCCAAAGCTGTATTATCCTTTCTTGTTGTTCTGATCTGTGTGTGGTTTTGATAAGTTTTACCAAACATTTATATCTCTTTTTGTTGTTCTGATCTGATAGGTCTGTATGAAGGAGGAGTGTGGAAGATAAGAGTTGAGCTTCCAGATGCTTATCCTTACAAATCTCCTTCTGTTGGTTTCATCACCAAGATTTATCACCCAAACGTTGATGAATTGTCAGTTTCATTCTTTTCTATTATTACTGGACACTGACTCATCTTGAGATTCTCTTACATCTTTGGTCTCTCTTTTGTTATGCAGGTCTGGATCTGTTTGTTTAGATGTGATCAACCAGACTTGGAGTCCTATGTTTGGTAAGTGCCAACATTAAAAGATCCAATTCCAGTGGTTTTGAAAATTTGGTTTTAACTCTTATGTTTTGGATTTGTTGGTTTTTGGTTCAGACCTTGTGAATGTGTTTGAGACATTTCTTCCTCAGCTTCTTTTGTATCCAAACCCATCAGACCCATTGAATGGAGAAGCTGCTGCTTTGATGATGCGTGATCGTCCTACTTATGAACTACGTGTTAAAGGTAAATTCAGTCAGACTCTTCTTAGTGTTATAAGATAAGTTGAAATGCTGAGGAAAAGAAAACTGTCAAGTTTCTTGAAGGTTTCTCTTTAATTAGTACCTTGAACTTGTTGTTAACGTGTGTGCGTTCTTGAGATTACCATTTGTAAGCTAAATGATGATCTGAATCATTTGTGTTTCTTTGTTCTAATCGATTATAGCTTTTGCTTAGCGAATGTGAGAACTGAATATTTGGTCAAGTCTTGCAGCTTATGCAATGTTCTTCAAACGATTGATCAAACACTATATAAACCGTCTTTGATTTGCTTGTTAGTAACGTTTCTGATCATATTAAAGTTTAGAACCAAGAGGTGAATGGCAATATGATTGTACCGATTTAACCATAGGTCAAGGAAGTTTTAAAGGTCATTTTGATTGTGTGATGTTTGGTTTCAGAATACTGTGAGAAGTATGCAAAACCAGGGGAAGGTTCAGAAGATAAGTCTAGTGATGAAGAAATAAGTGATGAGGAATATGGTTCTGATGACAATGAAGATGATGATGATGTTGCAATTGCAGGCAACCCAGATCCTTAAACCGGGATTCGGTAGACGACTTGGTTTTTATGTATATGGATCGGTCATGCATTTATATCTATGCTTATAAGTTGCCGAAACTGTGAAATCTGTCTGCTGTTTCTCCCTTTGTGTTTGTTCGCCTGTTTAAATGCACCGGTTCTGGACGTTTGTGTACATTATTAAGACCGCATCCTATTGTTAAATCTTTCCAATTTCTAATAAACGTGTCATTCCGGTTTAGACCGATTGGTTCGATAATCTTTTATCTTAACCGTTTACCTTCCGAAGAATTACCGGTTCCGGACGCTGTGTACATTATTATACCGAATTGTTAAACGTGTCAAACCGGTTTATACCGGTTATTGATTCGATAGTCTTATCTTGACCGTTGACCTTCAACTTCAAAAACTCCTCTCTCTCTCTCTGTGCAACAGAAGGTTTTGTGATTTGCTCCGATGAATTTACCGGCCAGCGCTCCCGAATCGAACGTTGTCTCCATCAACGTCGGAGGCCGAATCTTCCAGACGACGAAACAAACCCTAACCTTAGCCGGAACCGATTCTCTCCTCTCCCAACTCGCCACTGAGTCTACTCGTTTCGTCGATCGAGATCCCGGTTTATTCTCCGTCCTTCTCTACATCCTCCGCACCGGAAACCTCCCCGCGAGATCAACCTCCTTCGACATTCGAGATCTGATCGAAGAGTCTAGATACTACGGAATCGAGCCCTTCCTCATCGATTCCCTCTCCAATCCATCCCAGTTCGAGGCCTTCGATCTCCGTAAATCCGTTATCCTCCCGTTAAACGGCCGAGACTCTCCCTCTACGATCGCACCGACGAGTAACGGCGGAGGAGGCCTCCACGTGGCGCACGGAAGCAAAATCACCTCGTTCGACTGGTCGTTACGCCGGAAATCGACGGTGCTGACTAACTTCTCCGCCGTGGATTCGCTTCTAGAGATATCTCCGGGAGTTTTAGCAGCCGGAGCCACCGATTTTCCCGGTTTGCAGATAATCGATCTTGACAACGGCGGATTCGTACGGACGACTCTGAATTGGGAGAACGTAGCTACTACTACTACCTCGACGGTTCAAGCCGTAGGTTCTTCCTCTGAGTTTCTGTTCGCTAGCTTTGAATCTAGCAGAAGGAACTCGAATTCGGTTATGGTGTACGATCTTTCCACCTTGTTACCTCTGTTTGAGATGGACCGTTGCGATAACTACGGTGTTGGTGGTGGTGATTCCGTGATCCCGTCGAATAAGTTGAGATGGATTCGGAGCTGTAACTTGTTGATGGTCTCTGGCTCACATGCTAGTCCTTCAGGTGTGAGTGGTCACGTGCGGTTTTGGGATGTTAGGTCGAGGGATATGGTTTGGGAGATTAAGGAGAGGGGAGATTGTTTCTCTGATGTTACTGTCTCGGAGAATCTCTCCGCGGTTTTTAAGGTTGGTGTGGCGTCAGGGGAGGTTTACTACACGGATTTGAGGAGTTTAGGAGGTAAGGGTTGGGTTTGTCTTGGAGAAGAGAAGAAGAGAAGCTTGGATGAGAGGAAAGGAGTTGGGTGTAGGATAGAGAGTTATGGGAATCATGTGTTTTGTAGTAAAGGGAATGGGATTGAGCTTTGGTCTGAAGTGATTACGGGTTTGGTTGGGAATGCGAGCCGGGATGTGTTGGAAGAGAGGGTTTTTAGGAAGAATTCGTTCGCGGCGGATTCAGGAGAAAACAAGATAACTGGATTGGCGTTTGGAGGGAACAGAATGTTTGTGACCCGGAAGGATCAACAGTTTATCGAGGTTTGGCAGAGTCCGAGTCGTGGAGTATAGATGTAATGTCCTAGAGGTGTTTGTTGGTCGCCTGAGAGTCCCATGGATTAAGAATTCATTCATAAATATTAATCTGTTGGTGAAATATTTTCTTTTTGACTTTTAAGTAAAAGGCTGGAACAGAATGTAATTAGATAATGTCATGATCTTATTATGGGTAACTGTAGAGAGAATCTCTAACTCGAAACTTTAGAACAGATTATGTGGAGGAGGGCAAAACCTGGGAAGCTCTTCCACAGGAAGAAATGTTCAAGTGTGGCCTATGAAAAACATGGTATATTTGCATCTCAGGCGTCAGGTATTTTGTGTGCGGTTTTAAGACAGATCTAAAGCTTCACCATCTTTTAGGCTCCAGATTGTTTTGAGAGAGCTGGATGATTATAGTTTGAAAGTAGAGCCTGTAGAATCAAATAGAGGTGCTACTCTTATTGTGCAAAGTGTTACGATTTAGTCTTAGGCGGCCACAAATCATCGAACGTGGTTACATGAGCTTTTTGATAGTGAGAGGAAAGAGGAGACAAAAGAAATGATTTATTTTCTTGTTTGCCATTTCCAAGAAAACAAAACAACAGTTTACACTTCAAATCCCCATTTTTGTTGCGTCTTTTAACACAAGTCAGTCACTGAGTTCCATCTCCACCCGTAGATAATTGTTACTCTCGTCTCTGTAACAGATGTTTATCTACCTGAGCCAGTTCTGTAGTTTGAGAGGCGGTTATTACCTTTATCCACTTCGGATTCATGAAATCTGCTATCGGAATATGGTATGGCTGCACCGGCCATTTGCAGTTCTCCAAACATATTATTGTTATCTCTCTGCTGTGAATAAGTCGTAGGATTCATTTGCAGTCCTCCGAACATATTATTGTTGTCTCTCTGCTGTGAATAAGTCGTATGATTCACTTGTGCCATCAGATTAGGTTGGGAAGCTGCCGGAAAACAAGAAAAGTAACCATTGTTCTGAAACAGAGAACTCTTCTCATATCCTTGTCCTCTTGTGAATCCTGTCTGAAATTCATAAAGATCAGAGAACTGAGGTACTACTGGTGGTTGCATCGGTTGGTAGTTGTTGTTACTTGCTAAAGAAGTAACCCCTTGGCTTGACGAAGGACACAACGAAGAACCTACCGGAAAGCTCTGCAACGTTGGCGATGAAGATAGCTGTGGCACATAAGGTATCGCAAAGTGATCATCTTTCTTTGTTTCGGATATGTTTTTGATGGTCTTGGCTCCTCTCGTCTTCTTTTGTCTCTGCCTTACCTTTGGAGCTTCAATGGCCAAAACAACGCTCTTCTTATTCATCGCTGTCGCATTCTCGATCTCAGTTTGCGCAACAATACCTTGTTGGCCTTGTTCTTCTTGCTTACGGTAGTTTCTCTCAAACATATCCAACGGTCCAGCATTATAATCAAGCTGTTGAACTTGATCTCCACCGTTCTGCACAACCTCTGAACTCTTTTCTTTAGGTTTGTTCATGTCCCGTTTCCTCTGTTTTTCACCCTCCTCCTCTTCTCCCTTTTTCTTTCGCCTTCTCTTCTTCACTGATCCCGCAGCAACCGCTCTCTTCTTTGGAGGTGGTCGAGACACAACACTTTGATCCGATGATCCATTCAATTCAGTGTTCATCCAACCCATTAAACTCTCTCTAGAAGCTGTTAGATCATCAAGCAACGTCTTCATAAAGATTCCAACATCATCCGTCTCCATCACGGTTTCCTCTTTCTTCTTTTTCTCCTCTGCACAAACATTAATGTTTGGTTTCCTTCTCCTTATGTGCTTAGCTTTCTCAGGTTTACTCTCATCGTTCTTGCTCCTCCTCTTCCGGCTTTTCACAGGTTGTCCACCAGTCACTGTTTTTGTTCCATTGTCGAGATGATTCGAGTCAAGAACAGGATTTGGGTATGAATCTGGATCGTCGCTTGAAGAGTCATCAAAGTTGTTCTCTTGCCTTCTGAAATCCCATTTCTCACTAAACCTTGGCTCATCTCCCATTCTTGAAAAGTTCACTCTTGTCTCTTTTTTTCACTCAAATCTTACAAATTTCAACTGGAAGACAAAAAAAACAACACCAGCTTGTTGTAGTGTATCCAAGAGGATCATATATACATAGCGTGATAGAGAACTCTACGAAAACAAGATTCAAAGCAAAACAATTAAAGAGAGAATGCATTTAGCAGAAAATCGATTCCTAATCTCAGATTATCTCACTCAATTTGAAATCAAAATATTGTAATTAATCATTATTGTAAGTAATATGATGTTAAGAGGTATATAAACAAAGTAAAATGATTTTTTTTCTTTCTTACCGGAGAGAAGAATGTTTCAGGGCAAAGTCCTAACCATCTTCACCCTTCTCTCTTATATATCATCTTTCACTTGTCATTGTGTATATATAGATATAATACGTCTTTGAATTTATGTTTTCGGTTTCGCAGCTGAAAAGGAAAGAAATTATGTTTTTGTCTTAGAGAATATATATTTCCATAAGAAATGGATTTTTAATATGATGTGCTGTGCTTTGCCGTGCTGGACTAGTCAATGATTTTGGAGTTTGGTCATAACTTGTAAGATCATTTTTTTTAATTTCCCAAATGAAGAGTTTTAATATTAATTTCATTTTCTACAGTTAATTCCATTTTTTCACGTTTATTGGTGTGAGCCAATAGAGAGTCACAAGATGATTTTCATCATGTTACTCATGCTCTTTTTAGAGCAAAAAATCTTCTTAAAGCAATCTACCTTCGAAGAAAATTTCAAGTTCGCATTTTAGTTCTTCACCTACGTTAACCACACACAGAAGAAAAAGAAGTACAATTTAAGCTAAAAACGTCTTCAACATGAATTCCTAAAATTAGAAAATGCCAAAGATTACAAAACCTAAGCGGGAGAATATCTTGCTAATACTTTAAGCTAAAAACGTCTTCAACATATCCATGCAACTTTTTGAAGTGCCTCTTCGATCATTCTTGGTGTTGCTATTTTTGAACCCTTGTGCTGAAACCAACATTTGACAATATGTTAGTCCATGTTAGCAAAATCCTGGTTTAAGTAAGAAGGTTAGAAATTGTACCTTGCAACTGACGGTTAAGCAAAGTAAACCGTCTCCGGTCGAGGATTGTACCGAATGAGAATCCAAGTTGAGATTACTCATCACATCCATTATCTCAAGCAAAACTCCATCTCTCCAAGAACATCTCAGCTCAATAACCACCTCGTTTCCAAACGAACTGATCCTTAAATTATCGGTTAAACCGGTTTCTGCTGGTTCGGCTTCTTCGACATGGGTTCTTTTCCCGTAGCCAATTTCATTGTTTGGGCAATTAGCTGATGTTCTTTCACCTGCATCGTAAGGCTTCTTCCTCTTCATTGTCATTGGTTCACGAGCTTCTGCATCGGTTGGTTCTCTGCATGATTCTAGTTCCTTAACCCGTTTCTCGAGCTCTTGAAGATACTCAATCGTATCATCAAGAATTGATACTTTATCGCTCTTTGAAATGTCAAAACCAAAAATAAGTTAAACTTCGTTATATAAATATGGATTTGCGATTTTAAAGTTATATATATACCTTATTTATTGAAGGAATGATTGATCTCAAGATCAAGAACCGTTCGTTCAGTTTCTCCCGACGTTTCTTCTCTAAAACCGCATGGTTCTCCGTTTCATCCCCAGCCCCCGGTGAATCCAACAACAACCTCTCTTTCTGGTGCACTCGTGGAACCTCGAAAATAATCTTCTTCAACATTTCTTGTGATGGTGGTACAACTAATGCGGTTCCAGATGATGATGATGATGGTTTCTTCCACCTCGTGAAGCTTGACCGCTTATCGCAATTACGAAACTGTGGTCCGAGGATTAGCTGGTGGCTGGTCTTAAAAATCGTGGAGATCACACTTTGGTAATGAACATCATCGTTTCTTGGGTCAAAAGATAACATCTTCACATTTCTCTGTTGCTCTCGATAATGCCCTGACCTTTGAGCCTTACCATTTCTTGCGTTCCAAGAAACCCGTCCCGCCGCTGCTTCAGCAAACGTTTGAGAGACGCAATCGCTGGAATTCAGCGATTGGTGAACGCAGTTACTGAGCTCGTCGTCCATGAGCTGCCAACTTTGTACTTGCGAGTTGATTCCTTCGGCCATGAACGAATCATGATCTTCTGCTACTTGTTCGAGTTCAGGATCGAAACCGTTGGTGTTTCTACTCGGAGAAGTTGCCTGAAAAGGCTTAGTACCGAACATAGGAGCATAGATCTGGTCGCCGCCTAGGATATGTTGCGGATCGAGAACATTGTCTATGTGATAATCAGATCTTGGTTGTGATATTGTAGCGTATGGATCAGGAGCTTCGAGGAATGTTTTCTTCACACAATGTATTACGTTCATGTCCTCTACAATCTATGAGATGAAAAGTCACACACAAATTCTTACACTTTTTGCATTTATTTATTCTGAAAATTTTGAAGCAAAAAAAAAGAAATAAGCTTAAAAAAAACATAGAATATGGCTTACGTACGTGTTCTGTGGTTCCAATCTCAACGACTCCTCCAAGAAACGGGAAGCAAACCACTGTATTAACAGAAGCACTCTAAACGCAGAAAAACACGATTGACTTTAGCGTTTTCATCCGCAAACGCAGGAGTTCTGTAGCCACTACAATATTACTACTTACTTTTGCCAGGAGAGAGCGGCTGAAGACTTTGTTATCAGCAGCACCAGCATTGCCTAACCATATCGGTTCACCGTTTGTAAATGTTCGTCCAGGCATTCTGCGAAAAAAAAAAGATTAATTTAACGTGAAAAGACGAAATGTTCTCTGTGTGTTTTCACATTTTTTTACGTAAAAATATTTTTATCACAAAATCTTCATTATTAATTATAGGTATAAGTTTTATTAAATGAAACCGAATTGGAACCATAATTTCAAGTTAACTAAACAAAACTAAAATCGAACTCGTATTCTATTTTCAGACCACATCTTCCCGAAGCTACGTAACATAATCTAATGTCCAGACCCTACATGTAATAAAAGCGTATTTTGTCTTTTTATATAAAACTGGCAAAAAGATCAATCTGAACTGGACATGACGCACCGCATAATAAATGTCAATGCTGTTTGGGGGAAAGACAGAATTACCCTTCACCGATTTTGAAGACGAATGACATACAAACCAAGTAAAACCACTCGGTGTCGGCGAGATCTTCCGGCGAGAGTGTGGCGGCGGAAGCTCTTCTAGTGATCTGAGATCCCGCGAGGGTTCCTGAGGAAGAAGATTCAGCGACGGAGAGAGACTCGTAAAGCTCTCTAAGCTGCTCGCTCCTCCGTAAACCAAGCTGATCAGCTTTGATCTCTGAAGCTTGAACCGTCTTCCTCGTTTTGATGTCTCCATTATAATATCCATCTCCCCATTCTAATACTCTTTGGTTTAAACAAACACACAACACAAAATTTGATCGGATCAGGGAAAAACAATTGGAACATTTTATTTGAGATAATAAAGAACTTCAAGAAGAAGAAGAAAACATTAGAAACTAATAACGTCTCTTATTTTTACTCATATTTTTTTAATAATCTCTAAGAACTAGAGAACAGATTCATAAGTTGAGAACATCCTTGATGAACCTTAGACGAAAACCAAGAAGAAAATTTTTGTAAGTAAATCCCATGAAGTTTTCTTAATCTGATTTTTCAGCTTAAATCAGTAATATTTTTTATAAATTTGAAACCTTAAGTTTTTGGTAATCTTCAAGATAGAACCAAAAGAATTTCAAGCTTCAGATAAACAACTTAAGCCATAAAAACACATAGTTAAAACCTAACAAACTGAGCATTTTCAAGGACTATGGTTATGAAACTGACCCAGGCTGGGAAGCAGAGACAGACCAAAAGATCGCATAACTCCATTGAATACTTCGAACTGAAACTGCGAGCTGTTTCTTCAGATTCTCTGGGACAGATTTTCTGTGTTGTCCTGTAACCATTGTTTCTTCATCCCTACAACATCATGAAACAAAATATGACACGCAAGAGGGAGAAAGCAAACAAAAATATCAGATTTGTTTTGTCCTGAGTTGGACAAAATATGATAGTTTTGTTTATTTATAACCAAAAATAAGAAAAAAAACTGAAACTCTTTACATTATTTTTTTGAAGTATATCAAAGATGAAAAAAAATTGATTTAAAGGTTTCTGAGTTTGTCATTTACATGAAGTGGTTTCGGTTTCCGCCGGCAATAGATAAATAAACACAGAAGCTTTTGTGTTTGTGCTCACTTCATTTTCCTTTTGTTCACTTTATTTTCTTTTAATAGCATCGTTGTAAATATTAGTTTAGTTGTTGTTTGAACTTGTGAGGCTATAATAACTGTACGAATCTATCTTTTTAATCGATATGACGATATCTTCATTGTGACTAATAAAACTGAAATTAATGACAAATGAAAGTAGATATTAGTATTTTAATTATTTACGAGACAATCAACGAAAAGAAACAAAAGTAGAGGGAAAAGAGACCTTTTGATGTTTGTCCAACAAAAAAAAGAGACCTTTTGATTGTTTCTCTTTTTTGGAAAAAAATATCTTATTATAGAAATTTAATTAAAAGTACATAGTAATATTTCTAAGGGTTGTAACTTGTAATTAGTACTTAAGGACAATGGTTGTTGTATACTGCTATGTTTTTTCGGCTGAAACTAAAGTAGATGATGTCTCAAAGAACACAGATTACTTGATTTCAGATTGGGTTTATTTTAAATCATTATTTCAACTAATTGTATTCAAATTAATGTATCAACTTTTGTGAATTATTATTACATTTAAATCAAGTTACATGACATGGTCGATTGAGATATAAAGTTCCTCATCTTTAACATGAAGTTGACTATTAAAAAATTGGAACACATAAATTATTGTGAAAAAGAATTTTAAATATAACTTGTTATTTATTTTATATGAAATATATATTAATCAATAATTAGTTAGAAAGCATTTATTAGAAAACTAAAACGTTAAAATATGAATATATTGATCAATTTTTGAGTATAGAACATTCTAATTAATAAATAATTCTTCATTTAACTATCTATTTTTTTTAACATATGATACGAAAAACTTACAAAATTTTGATTTTCCTATATCTCATATACTAAGATTTGCTATTTTTACATTTACTTAAGGAAAAACATTCATTAAAATGAGCAGTTTGTTTATCAGTTGATGAATGAACAGTTAACTCAAAAATTTTAAATTTAATAAACGGATACTTTAAAGAATTCCAATCAGTAATCCTATTTTTTTGTTCGGATAAGAAAGACATTGTCTATTTCCTCTCCTTCTTTTGTCATCATATTTTCTCTCCTTTTTAATTAGTGCATATATAGTTTTTTTAGCAAAAACAAAATCCAAATAGTTTGTAAATACTCCCCCTATATAGTTTGCTTTCCAAACGAGAAAGACCTCTGTCAAGCCATAACCAAACAAGACAATAGGCAATGTAATACCTTTTTGGTTGTCAAATCAAATGTTAATTACTATTAGTCTCACTACCTTATAACAACATTACTGGTGGTCCCTTTGCAAAAAAAAATCATTAACTTTTAACTAAAAATGCTAAGGGACATCCTTAAAGCCCTTTATTTAAGAGATTTTACGGATGTCCCTTAGCGTTTTTAATTAAAAACTAAAGAATTTTTTCGATAAATGACAACGCTAAGGGACCACCGATAATAATATCCTTAGTACATTTATCCGAAACTGAAGAACAGTACAGAACCAAAAAATAAGATCAAAACTGTACCGGATGTAATTAATATCTGTATGGATTCTATGTCTTTAAACTAGAAAACTGAAATTGAATTAGAACCAAAGCGATAACTATCATTTCATAATATTAATATCTAAAATATTAATTATATTTGGTTTGTAATGACCAAGTATTTTAAAATACTCTTTATAATTAAATAATAATATTTATAATTAAGTTATCCAAAAAAAAAAACAAATGGTCTGAATGTTATTTATATTTAAAATATTTTAAATTTTCTAATTATTTTAAAAAATCATAACTGAATTGAAATCCAACTGGATTGCTTTCAACTTTATTATCCGAACCAAACCAAATTTCTTATATCATTATAACAGAAAAATCAAATTAACCAAATTAACCTAACATAACCAAAATTCAAAATGCGTGGGACGAATCTCAATTGTAGTCACAAAATATAGATTTCTTTTCTTGAGAAAAGACAAATAGCAAAACCAAGGATGAAGAAAATATAAGAACAGTCTTTACTAAAATTGGGAAACACAAAGAAGGACAAGAAATTAATGTTTGGCCTCGAGGAGTTTCCCGATATGAACAGACAATCTTAATTTTTGCACACATCTTTGAAATCTGCTAATTATCTAAGTTTTCTTACCTGGGTATTTTCTACGTTGACTTTCCATACAGTATACTGATTGTGTGATATCTTATGCAATTATCTAAAATAAATAAGTTGATAAAACCCTGCGGAAGGACCATATTTTAGATTAATTTTCTTTTCTGACATCTAGAAAAGAGAGACTTCAGACCAAAAAAATCGGTCCCCTACAAAACGGAAGTCTCTCTAAATATTTGTAGTTTGGTGGTTGATCGGTAATTAAACGACTGTGTAAATGTTTGAGGAGAAATTGTTAGAATATTCTATTCTGTTAAAATATGACTCACAACTTCATTTTGTATGTGATTTTTAAGTTACATCACTCTTAATCTTTATATTAAATATATATATCTTTTGATATCTTTTCATTTAATATATATATATATATATATTCAAATTCCAAAAATCTGTTTAAGAAGATTTCAACAAGATCTTAATTTTCAAAAATTATATATAAATATTTGCAATAATTTCGTGATTAGTTTTGAAATATTATTATACATTAATATATTTACTTATCATTTTTAAAATGAAAAATAAATATACTATCATATTTATATTTATTATATAATCAAAATCAATCATATTAAAAGAAACTTATTATCTTGATCTAAATATTTTAACATATTTTAATTTTCAAAAAGTGTATGTAAATAAATTCACTATTTTGTAATTAGAAATGGACTATTATTATCCATTAATATATATATATATATATATAAATATAGAATTGTTGTTTATAAATTAAAAAAATGAAAATTTATCCTACTTTTATCTATTTTATAATCATAAAATCAATCATGTTAAAATAAAAATTATACTGAAGTACATATTATAAATCTATATTAGTGTGATACAGTTATAAGTTTATTTTCACAAATATCAAATATTTATATTAAAAATATAATATGCTGACAGACTACAATACATGTATAAACATTAAAATATCTTAAATTTTTGTATATACAATAATATATAATGCAAAATGGATAAACATAAAATATTACTAAAAGGAAATTCACTTTTGAAGGGCAGGTAAAAATTTAACATATCTTAAATAGAAAATACTTTTCAAATATGTTTTTTCATGAACATATTAATTTGTTTAATAACTAAATGCAAATTAATACAATAAGATAAATATATAATAAGAAGTACCAAATATATATATATAATGATTTTAAACAACTGATTATGTATAACATATAACATATAAACTATAAATTATTTTATTTGAAATAGTTATATAAATTTTTAATTATATAATTAAAATTAAAAATATATAATACTAATTATCAAAAATAAATTTATTTGCATAAAAATAGAAAATAAAACACACACGATTGTACGGATCAAAATCTAGTTTTATATTAAAAGTAGAAATAACAGAAGTTTTGAAATAGCCATTTCTCCAAATAATAATAATTGTTTCTTTAGAGATTATTATGCTTTGAAAAGTAGAAAGAACAAAAGGGAAAATTTTGAAATAGCCCTATTCCAAAAAAATAAAAAGTAAGAAGAAGTAGAAAAACGTCTAAATAAATAAGAAGATTACGGTTCTTCGTATAATGAGGTCAAACGAGCATCACTGATCCAACAAAAAATAATTTTTGTTTGATATAAATGAGTCAGAGAGCCACATGACGATGAAACTAATGTTATAATTACAAGACCATTTAAAGCACAAACCAAATTCAAATACTCTATTCATTTCAATTTATTTGTCGTTTTTGGGTTTTGCACACATATTAAAAAAATGTTTAATTTATATATTTTTTGTTGATAAAAGCACAATTACTTATACATATAACTACATTTCAATCAATATAAAATATAATAGTAAATAAAATGAATAAATTGTGCATTAAAATTATAAAATGACACTTATTTAAAACGAAAATTTTAATCTACAGCGAGAATTAAATTGAAACAGAAAAAATATATATGCTTCGTTGTTATTTAGTCTTACAAATACTTATGTGATTTTGTAATATACGACTGCAACAACTTTTAGGTGAATGTGATAGGATAGTTGGATCTACAAATAGTTAGTTTTCAGCTAATCAATCAGAATTACATACTCCCCCCCATTTCATATTTAGTGTCCTTATAGAAAAGAAAATTTGTTACAAAATAAATGTCGTTTTCGGTTTTTAATGCAAAATTTACCAACTTTATTGTGCAATTTATTTTTTTATTGGTTGAAATATGATTATATGTATGGATAATCGTGTTTTTATATGGAAAATATGAAAAATTAAATGTTTTCTTAATTTATGTACACAAAGCTAAAGTGACACTTATAATGAAATAGAGGGAGATGATGTAATGGTTAGTGTTAGTAAATATATTAATATATCAACTACTTATCTTGGATGTTTAAAAATATCAATTTGATGTCAAAATACCTTTAATATATCAACTATTTATGTCGGACAGCAATTTTTTTTTGTTAAAGAACTACTATCAGTAGAAGTATTAGATAATGTGGATATATATATATATATATTTACTTTTTTTTTTCCTAAAGCACTATATTCTATTTACTTTATTTGACAAAAAAGAAACTACGTAGATAACAGTTCAGTCGATTTATCTACTAAAAGCATCTCAAAAAGACTCTCTATTTTGAAATTTCCAAAACTCTGTATTTGAAGTTTCAAGGTGTTCTTCCCCCAAAACAAAACTTCAAATTTAACTTCACAATTATTTATATTTTACATTATGATCCTTATATTTTTCATAGTTAATGTAAATTCATAAACTATTTATAAATAACACACACACACACACACACACACACACATATATATATATATATTTATAAATTATAGAATAATATTAATTAATAAAATCTTACACTAAAATATATAATATTATTTGAGAAGTCATTCTTATATGTGTCGCGCTCACATTAACTCTCACGATAGTTGATTACTATTATACCCCTAATGAATTAAAAAAATACATTTAATATTATTATTTCCTTTTTAAATTTTTTCAAAATAACAATATAAAATAAAAAGGAAAAATTTATAAAGTTTACAAAACTATTGAAAACGAAAAGATAAGTATATATAATATGGTTTCGTAAAAAAGAAAAGTTCACAAAATAGTAATTTTTAATTTAAAAGATATTTTTAAATAACATAAAATATATTTGTGAAGTAATAAAATAATTTATATCTATATTTTCTTATATGAAAAAAATATTTGTATATGATAAGATTTTATAAATAAAATTCACAAAAATAATTTTTATATTAGAAAAAGAAAAAAATTAATTTTAAACAATAAAATATATATATCCAAAGTAATAATTTTTTGTATATATCTATCTATTCTATTAAATGATTGCATAAAATAATTAAGTAACATAAACTGATATATGTTTAATTGGAATTTGTTTATAATTAGTGGTATTGAAATATTTTATTGTTTCTTTTTTCATATATTTATTTGCCTATAATATCTTACAATTATAGCAAAACAATATAAATTCTATTTTACTTATATAATATAATTTCTCAAAACCAATCACATTTTTACTGCATATTTTAAGAGATATTAAAAAAACTAAAAATAAATTTTAATAATAAACATCTTTTGATCAAATAACTACAATTATTTTAAAATATCATAACATTATATAGTTTAACGAG
>CAKOAT010528487.1:66731-88735 GCA_932364175.1 Eruca vesicaria subsp. sativa
ATAATAAACATCTTTTGATCAAATAACTACAATTATTTTAAAATATCATAACATTATATAGTTTAACGAGGTAAATATATTATATTTGAATAGTTAAAACTATTTGTTTTCTTAATAAATCTTTTGATTTTAAATTTTATGTTTTATGTTTGTGGAACTTAATATAACCATAATCAAAATATTTAAGCAAATCGGAATCCTTATTTTTAAAATTATTTAAATTAAATTTCTATTTACCAGCCAATCAATCTTAGGTATAAAATTATTTAGAATTTATAAAGTATTTTAATTATTATAAATATTGATATGTGTTCATAAGCTTCCCAAAATTTATTAAGTTACTTATGTATGTAACTTCCTATTGATCATCGCTTTATTTTCTAATATTTTGTTAACAAATCAATATATATTTTGATAAATATTATGAAAATACATGCACATTTAAGAAATAAGTAAACTAAATTGATTTGACTTAAAAAATTATACTTCAGTTTGAATTTGAAAATATATAGTTTGAATTTGAATATATATATATATATATATATATATCTATATCAATAGACGCACAACATGAGTGACTCGACCAATCTAACTTATATCTAAAACCATAGATTTAACTACAGTAAGAACATATAATTTATTTATTTTATAAGTATATATAATTTATTTATTTTATAAGTATATATAATTATATAATAATTATTTATTTTATAAATATAAATTATCAGATGACTTAAGACATATTAACAAATGAATAATAAAATATTAACTCACTGTTACAATTTAATTCTTTTCTACAATTTATAGATATGCATGAGACTTTAGAATATTGTTATATTAATTTATGTAATTTAGAATCAAACACTTTAATTTATATTTTTTTGTTCTAATCACAACAGATCTTAAGTTATCCATAATCTTACTAAGTTATGCTTATATATCTAAGATAACAACCAACCTAAATGAAAATAAGACAATTAATCAAAATTTAATATATTTAGAATAAATTAGATTATAGTTGAATTCAGAGAAACATATAGAATCCAATATATCCAAATGATAACTAAATCGACCGTAAAAACAACAAAACCAACTAGATAGAACATATCTATCTAAAATTATATATATAATTAAACTAATATAATATTATTAATATAAATTATGCATTCAAACTATAAATTAATTTAAAATTTAAAGTAAATATCAATCAATTATTATAGTATATTTATTTTATAAATATTTATGTCCGTGCATGAGCACGGAAAAATCACCTAGTGAATAAATACAAATAAATGATTAAATATTAACTACAAGTAGAATACCACATTTTTGTTGTCTAATTTTAGTTTTAAAATATTTTAAAGTACTAAAATACAAGAAAATATTATAAATTTTTATTCAGTTTTATATCTAAAACTTAAATTTATAAAAATTAAAATTTAATTTGAATTATTTATGAGATAAATTTTTTTAAGGATTAAAACATAAACAAAAAAATATTTATAAATTATAAATTTTGTTTGTAACTGTAAGGACCAAAATGAAATTAAAAAGATGAAATTTTAAATTTAGAGTTTTGAAACTTTAAATATATAATTTCACTCTTAAAAACTACAAATTTCAAGTTGCAGATGACTGAATGTTAAATATGCGGAACTATTGGGACATGACCATGACCATCATACTCTAGGACGAGCTACTACAGCCCCGAATGTTCAGGGACTGAGGTCATGTTGCTCGGATCTGAACTGACGGCACAGAGGCGAGGTTGTATCACCAGAGTCGAGAGGATGGTGATGATTGTTGGGGTATGGCTGGGCCATTCGTTTGGTCCACATATCACTTCATGCGAAATTAATTTCAACAAGAAAATCAGTTGCAATCATATCATGTCGTCTATGTGCAACAATAAAATCAGATTTTTACCCAAAATTTTAAAAAGAAAATCAGATTACAAATCTACATCAATATGTTTTTATTTGATTTATTATGACATAGGGCATTATCATAATAATGCTATGAACAAGGTAATTTAAATCTTTTTTTTTGGTAAATGAGATTTCAATACTATGCATCTGGAAACATAAGAGAAATGTGTTATTGCTTGTTTTTATTTATTTATTTGGAACCCAAGTATCCAATACTGTTCCAAAATACATAATAAATATGAAATTCATCAATAAAAATTGCATTCTATAGTCAAACAAATTGTTTTTTTTTTTGTCATCGCCATACAAAAATTCAAAATTAGCTAACTAACCAAAATGCACTTTTCTCTCTTCATTTTTCTTCTTATCTCTCTCTTATTTCAATCTAATTTTTAATGACTTTTTCAAAATAACCCATTCATCAATAAATGCTCCGATACAGCTCCTAAGTGACACTTTTTTTTGGGTACAAGTAATTTGTTGCAAAATATGAAAAAGATCTTTAAAGACATTTAAATTTTTAGTTGATAAAAAACAGACATTTAAAATATTAGTGGGATATGAAAATATTGGTATGATAAAGATAGATAATAAAAAACTTCCCACTATATTTAGGAAATATATTTCTTGATGCACGAGAAAAAAATTGTAATATTTCTCTGTGAAAATGATGAAAGTTTATCATTAAGTCACAATTCTGAAGGTAAATTTGTGCTACTAATCTTATGAATCTCATAATGAATCAAAAACCATCGAAGATGAACTAAGAAGAATCTTTAAGGTCATGTAATCGGATATTATATTGATTACTAAATGTATATGTATTCCATTTTTTTATTTTAAAATAATGTTGAAAATGAAATGTATTGTCAAACATTGGTACATTTGTTGTGTTTTGTATGTCTTCTACATTTGCAAATTTAGTCAACAATGAATGTTGTCTTTCCAATAAAAAAGAACATTTTAAGAACATTAGTACATCTACACTGAAGAAGAAATGTGGATGAGAGTTTTAAAATTTCCAGTATATTTCTGTGATTTAATCCAAAACTCATGGTGAAAGACTAAGAGGTCACATGAATTTCGATGGAAAGTTTTAAATTATACGTTGCATGAAGATAAAAAAGAAATAGGAAAAATAGTTTTTTTTCCCACAAAGATAAAATTTTGTTTTGAATAAATTTACATTATTTAATAATAAGAAATCTAAAATTAATAATTTAGTTTATTCATTTATTTTTAGTTTAATTTTACTGAAAGTGATTATCACAAAATAATTTATGATACAGATTTAATGCATTTTTAATATGTGTGAAGAATAAAAATATTAGTTTTGGACTATACTAAAATCTTATTTTCCAAGAGTCATTATTGTCACTAGCTACGTTTGTTACCTCAACTATAGTAATTTTTACCTATACTAAAATCTTATTTTCCAACATAATGACTCTATATTTGATTATCTTCTCTCTCTCAAAAGAGTTGTAGAAGATTATAGGTAATTTTTGTTTTAAGAATGTTAAGTATGACCAAGAGCTTGTGGTCAAGTGGTAAGGGAAAAGATTGGGATGTTACCACTTTTCAGATTTGATCCATATGTCAAACAAAATTAAATCACTTTTTTTGGCCACATTATACGGATATTGGCTATTGTTTTTGGCTCATTTTAATACATAACAGAGAATCTATCCGTGGGTTATCCTTCCCACCCGGAGATTAAGTATGTGTTTATAATCGATCCAGATTTAACCCTTTTTTATTCAAAAAAATGTTAAGTATTATTTTAGGCAATATATATTTATTAAATATTGTATACCTAATTATATTATTTATTCATGATAAACTGAATTGTATTTTATATATTAATGATATTTTGAAAAAAATATATTAGAAACAAATGAAATATTTATTAACTTTTTTTATCTTTCACAAACAACCTAATAAAAAACTTAAATCACAATGTTATATCAATAAATTACACATAATTATGAAATTTAATCTGCTAGATAGATAACAAAGCTAGTAATGACCGTTAGTATTTTTTTGAAAATAATATCGACAGCCACATGTAATGTAGTTTGTCATGGATTTTTTTCCGAAAGAACGGGTGTTGTTCGGATATGCCTCTTGAAAACTGAGACAACCTCCTTTCCTTAGATCAGTTTTGGCTGGTTTCGCCTTACTTCGGGTTCATCAGATACATCTCTAGTTTTTGACCATTTTGTGCATGGATGACCTAGTCTCTTCNAATAATATCGACAGCCACATGTAATGTAGTTTGTCATGGATTTTTTTCCGAAAGAACGGGTGTTGTTCGGATATGCCTCTTGAAAACTGAGACAACCTCCTTTCCTTAGATCAGTTTTGGCTGGTTTCGCCTTACTTCGGGTTCATCAGATACATCTCTAGTTTTTGACCATTTTGTGCATGGATGACCTAGTCTCTTCTTCAAATCTAAATCTACGATCATGATATATACCGCAAACTCTTCCAAGTCGGTATACCTAATTCCGAAGGATTTAACCAACTTTGGTATTGCACACACCTTCTCTGAAACACGAACATGTGTCTTGTGGTTATGAATCATTCTGTGAAAACGGTGTGTGACATTCTTCACCACACATAAATGTGCACGCCCTAGTGCACAAGAAATCCACATGATCGTTTGTTATATGTTACAAGACAACTCTTGTCTCAGATGACTCGACTCCACGCATGTATGCCATCACATGAAGGTTCCCAACCTATCCCTCCTCAGGTGCTTGGCAAAGAAATTTACCATTGTGAGATATCTTGCCTCCACTCACTTGGTGACTTGACTTCAAGGCTACATAGCCATGGATCGTCATGGATTGGTTTCTATCAATCAATATCGATAATATCTTATCAGTCAATAAAGGTAGTGATCGTGTATCATCTGAAATAAAATAAAACGAAAATAATAAGTAAAAGTAAAATAAAACTAAGGAAGAAAATACCTAATAGTGGGTTGCCTCCCACTCAGCGCTTAGTTAAAGTCATTTAGCTTGACTATGGAGGTATTGTGGCTAGTGAGGTGAATTGCAGGTACTTGTTGGGAAACAAGTATCCTCCTTGTCTTGTGATTCTTCAAACCATGAAGTTAAGAAGCTTCTTGGGGCTTTCTCGCTTCTGGTCATACTAGCTTTCAATCCTTGGACCTCATAGTGGATTCTCTGTA
Source organism: Eruca vesicaria subsp. sativa (assembly GCA_932364175.1). Lineage (NCBI taxonomy): Eukaryota > Viridiplantae > Streptophyta > Magnoliopsida > Brassicales > Brassicaceae > Eruca > Eruca vesicaria. The sequence continues at coordinate 71,859 of CAKOAT010528487.1, forward strand.
ACCACTCCTCAATGCGTGCTATGCTGAAATCATGTTGTCCAAGCTTTCTGTAGGTGTGTTCTAGATCAATACTCGGCTGCATTGTGTCGAGGTTTTGGAAGTTTTGCAGAAGTTTTGCACATGGGAAGGGATAGTATCGACCGATCTCGGTGTAGGTCTGTCGGTCGATGTGGATGGATGTCCATCGGTCGATGGGTTCATAGGTACGTCAATCGATGCGGATGGTGCAGGTCGGTTGGCGAGCTGTCTCTGAATGTTTTCTATCTCCTTCTGAATTCCTTCTGTTGTGCATTCCAATCTTTGAACGTCACTCTGTACTGGGAACCACATCTTGTCGAGTAATCTATATGCATCGTCTCCACATGCGTCAATAGATTTGTAGATATCTCTTGTGATGTCCTCAATTTCTTCCCTGGTACAGAAATCTGGTGCTGTAGTATCGGTCGATGGCAATGGAGGGTCATTGATCGATAGATCTTGTAGGTAACTCTCGATAGGCTTGTCTTTGGTCGTGTCGATCGATGCTGCTGAGGTTGTATCGGTCGATTTGCGCTTCTGAGCGTCTATTTCTTTGCGAAGTGCATGTACTTCTTCTTGCAAGGCTTTCCTCTCTTTACGAGCTAAGTCATTGCCAGTCTTATTCCAATGTAGTTCTCCTTGAAGTGATGCCTATGGCTTTTTCATGGTCAGACCTCAGTGATGCCATCTCCCAGTTATGTTCACCAACGCTTCCATTGATCATGTATGTGACCTCTGCTTGTGTGTAGAGCTTGCAAACTGGAACTCCTTTAGCAAACTGTTCAGCGTGCTCTGGTAAACAAAAACAAGAGCGCCCAAAAAGTGAGGCTCTATTCAGCAGCTTCCCAATATCTTCTTTGGAAACATGGATGATGTCTCCAGCTACGCTTCTCACAAAACCATTCGCATCTCTGTAGACACCATATTCATCTTTCTTTTCCCATAAGAACTAACGAATCCTGGATCTGAAGGAAGGCTCGTTTCCCAAGTTCTCGGTGTATATCGGTCGATGTGATTCTCCACATATCGATCGATGGGTGTTGAAATTCTGGATATCGAAACTGGACATCTGAAGAATGTCTGAAACGTCTTCTTTGGAGATTGGAATGATTCATCCATCCATTGCTCGTGCATGGCCATCTGGATCCCTGAAAATACCAAATTCATCCGGAATTAGTAATGTAAAATCAAAATGATGTGTTTGTACCTCGGATGGTGAAGTGGCAGGATCGGTCGATGGAGTGGCATTGGATTCGGTCGATAGTTGGAAAGATGTGTCGATCGATGGATGTTGCTCCGTGTCGGTCGATACGTATGCTTCTGGTTCGATTGCATGCGTCAGAGGTGCTGTATCCACTGCGAAACTTTCATTGTAATTGCTTGCCCAACTCCCAATTGAGTAATCTCCGTCTTGTGGCTCATGTGGGACGTAGACTGGTGCACAGTAGGGGTTGTCGCTCATTGATTCGAAACGTCGTTTGAGCGATCTAGGTTGGGGCATATCGGTTGATGGAGGGTGGTCTTTGTCGATCGATGCTCTGAAGATGAAGGATGGGAGAGGAGGTCTTTCTTCATCTTCCCAAAGAAATCTATACTCTGTGGCTCGTTCCTCTTCATAATCTTCATCATACTCCTCCTGAGTAGTGATACTAGCCAGTTCTGGGATGTAATGATCGTTCTCCCAATCATCTGCGCTAAAATCACCTTCTGGAAACTTGTCTTCGATCGCTTGGAATACCCTGTCGATTGATAACCATGTGTGTCTATCGGTCAACTCTGGTTGACTGGTATCGGTCGATGGTATAAGAGTACCATCGGTCGATACTGCTGGATTGGTTTCGTACCCGGCCATTGAATCATACTCGTGGGCACATAAACAAGTTGCTACGAGTGTTGGGCTCTCTGTCCTTGGAAACTTGATGACTGGAATAAGATTGTAGTGGATGGTAGGGTTAATGAGGGTTAGGCAGAGCTTGTTGGATTGTAGGGCACAAACAACTCCAACAGTTGCTAAGAACTCCCTACCAAGCAGTAGAGATGTCTTGAGGGTGAGCTTGTTCTCCAGGACATTAGTCTGTAGGAATTAGGGCATCTCCAATCTGTACCTCAAGGTTTCGAACTATGCCTCTAGAGTGCTGCTGAGAACAATCCACAAAGATGAAAGATTCTTCAGTAGGCTCTATCTTCAGACCTAGATGGTCTGCCATGATCTTGGGTAGGATGCTAACTCCAGATCTTGTGTCGCAGAGAGCACGAGGGAACTGAAAACCTCTTATGGAACATGGTATTGTGAACTTCCCTGGATCACTCTTCTTCTCCAGTGTGATCTTCTTCTTTAGACTGTCTCTGACTTGGTGAAACATTCTCTTGATGTCTTCCTCTGTCTCTCTGGTCTCTCTGAAAAACATTCACAATCTGTGTGAAAAGTAGGCTTCTTCAAAGGGTTTCTCTTTAGGTATTCTCAGAACTCTCTTTTTGAAACTTGACAATTCCTTCTCATTAGCTTCCCTTTTATAAGGCTTGGGGATCTTCTCTTTCCTTTTTCTGAGAACTCTTCCATGATTTTATTTTTCTGTTTCCATGGGCTCAAAGATGTCCGTGGGTCTCTTCATGATGATGTGGGAAGGGTATTAGAAGTTTTAGACTGCTCCCGGAGTGCATCAAGTCGTGCAACATTGATCTTTGGAAGTTGTACTCGATGTTTGGGTACTGTGTATCGATCGACAATGACTGGAGTGGATCAATCGATGGTGTAGTCATCATGTCGATCGATGTCATGAGAATCGATTCGGATAGCGACGAGCGGATGTGGGTGTCTTGCTGCGAAGGCTTCGTGCGACATAATCTTGACGGCATTGCACTCGTAAGAGGCCTCAGCTAAGTCCATCGATCGACACTCAGCCAAGTCTATCGATCGCTGTGCTTTGGAAGGCATTGATCGATACTTAGGATATCCTATCGATCGATAGTACTCGAGTTCGAGTTCGAGGTCTGTCTCATCATCGTCTCCAGAATCTGTTAGCTTCTGCCAAAAGTCATCATCTAAGATGGCATGCACATCATGGAGAGTAGCAAACTCTCCCATTCCCTTTGCTAAAATTTCTTGCTTCTTTAATGCTTCTCCTGTCTGAACCACTTGAGTCTCCAACTTCTTCACATAGGTGCTCAAGCCATCAAGCTTGGTATTGAGGTTGGTGTAGACAGAATCGATCTTTCCATTGAAGTCCATTTGAAGTTTCTGTTGACTCTCCAGAACTTTGTCTAGCATCTCTTCAAGCTTACTGTCTTGGGTGGGTGGGGGTGGATTTGTGTAGAATGAGTTACCATAACTCTTGTTGTTGTTGGGGTTGCTGCTGTTGTAGTTGGTAGGCTTCTGTGAACTCTGGTTGAAATTGCTTTTCTGTCATGCGAAGTTTCTGTATCCTCCTTGGTTTCCAGACAACCTCCTTTCCTTAGATCAGTTTTGGCTGGTTTCGCCTTGCTTCGGGTTCATCAGATACATCTCTAGTTTTTGACCATTGTGTGCATGGATGACCTAGTCTCTTCTTCTAATCTAAATCTACGATCACGATATATACCGCAAACTCTTCCAAGTCGGTATACCTAACTCCAAAGGATTTAACCAACTTTGGTATTGCACACACCTTCTCTGAAGCACGAACATGTGTCTTGTGGTTACAAATCATTCTGTGAAAACGGTGTGTGACATTCTTCACCACACATAAATGTGCACGCCCTAGTGCACAAGAAATCCACATGATCGTTTGTTATATGTTACGAGACAACTCTTGTCTCAGATGACTCGACTCCACGCATGTACGCCATCACATGAAGGTTCCCAACCTATCCCTCCTCAGGTGCTTGGCAAAGAAATTTACCATTGTGAGACATCTTGCCTCCACTCACTTGGTGACTTGACTTCAAGGCTACATAGCCACTGTTATAACAAACGATCATGTGGATTTCTTGTGCACTAGGGCGTGCACATTTATGTGTGGTGAAGAATGTCACACACCGTTTTCACATAATGATTCGTAACCACAAGACACATGTTCATGCTTCAGAGAAGGTGTGTGCAATACCAAAGTTGGTTAAATCCTTTGGAGTTAGGTATACCGACTTGGAAGAGTTTGCGGTATATATCGTGGTCGTAGATTTGGATTTGAAGAAGAGACTAGGTCATCCATGCACAAAATGGTCAAAAACTAGAGATGTATCTGATGAACCCGAAGTAAGGCGAAACCAGCCAAAACTGATCTAAGGAAAGGAGGTTGTCTCAGTTTTCAAGAGGCATATCCGAACAACACCCGTTCTTTCGGAAAAAAATCCATGACAAACTACATTACATGTGGCTGTCGATATTATTNGAAGAGACTAGGTCATCCATGCACAAAATGGTCAAAAACTAGAGATGTATCTGATGAACCCGAAGTAAGGCGAAACCAGCCAAAACTGATCTAAGGAAAGGAGGTTGTCTCAGTTTTCAAGAGGCATATCCGAACAACACCCGTTCTTTCGGAAAAAAATCCATGACAAACTACATTACATGTGGCTGTCGATATTATTGTCAAAAGAATACTAACGGTCATTACTAGCTTTGTTATCTATCTAGCAGATTATATTTCATAATTATGTGTAATTTATTGGTATAACATTGTGATTTAAGTTTTTTATTAGGTTGTTTGTGATAGATAAAAAACTTAATAAATATTTCATTTGTTTCTAATATATTTTTTTCAAAATATCATTAATATATAAAATACAATTCAGTTTATCATGAATAAATTGAATTTAATAGAATTAGGTATACAATATTTAATAAATATATATTGCCTAAAATAATACTTAACATTTTTTTGAAGAAAAAATGGTTAAATCTGGATCTATTATAGACACATACATAATCTCTGGGTGGGAGGGATAACCCACGGATAGATTCTCTCTTGTGTATTCAAATGAGCCAAAAACAATAGCCAATATCCGTATAATGTGGCTAAAAAATGTGATTTAATATTGTTTGACATATGGATCAAATCTGAAAAGTGGTAACATCCCATTCTTTTCCCTTACCACTTGACCACAAGCTCTTGGTCATACTTAACATTATTAAAACAAAAATCACCTATAATCTTCTACGACTCTTTTGAGAGAGAGAAGATAATCAAATATAGAGTCATTATGTTGGAAAATAAGATTTTAGTATAGTTAAAAATTACTATAGTTGAGGTAACAAACGTAGCTAGTGACAATAATGACTCTTGGAAAATAAGATTTTAGTATAGTCCAAAACTAATATTTTTATTCTTCACACATATTAAAAATGCATTAAATCAGTATCATAAATTATTTTATGATAATCACTTTCTGCAAAATTAAACTAAAAATAAATCAATAAACTAAATTATTAATTTTAGATTTCTTATTATTAAATAATGTCAATTTATTCAAAACAAAATTTTATCTTTGTGGGAAAAAAACTATTTTTCCAATTTCTTTTTTATCTTCATGCAACATATAATTTTAAAATTTTCCATCGAAATTCATGTGACCTCTTAGTCTTCACCATGAGCTTTGGATTAAATCATAGAAATATACTGGAAATTTTAAAACTCTCATCCACATTTCTTCTTCAGTGTAGATGTACTAATGTTCTTAAACATGCTCTGGTAAACAAAAACAAGAGCGCCCAAACAATGAGGTTCTATTCAGCAGCTTCCAAATATCTTCTTTGGAAACATGGATGATGTCTCCAGCTACGCTTCTCGCAAAACCATTCTCATCTCTGTAGACACCATATTCGTCTTTCTTTTCCCATAAGAACTGACGAATCCCAAGTTCTCGATGTATATCGGTCGATGTGATTCTCCACATATCGATCGATGGGTGTTGAAATTCTGGATATAAGGAACTGGACATCTGAAGAATGTCTGAAACGTCTTCTTTGGAGATTAGAATGATTCTTCAATCCATTGCTCGTGCATGGCCATCTGGATCCCTGAAAATACCAAATTCATCCGGAATTAGTAATGTAAAATCAAAATGATGTGTTTGTACCTCAGATGGTGAAGTGGCAGGATCGGTCGATGGAGTGGCATTGGATTCGGTCGATAGTTGGAGAGATGTGTCGATCAATGGATGTTGCTCTGTGTCGGTCGATACGTATGCTTCTGGTTCGATTGCATGCGTCAGAGGTGCTGTATCCACTGCAAAACTTTCATTGTAATTGCTTGCCCAACTCCCAATTGAGTAATCTCCGTCTTGTGGCTCATGTGGGACGTAGACTGGTGCACAGTAAGGGTTGTCGCTCGTTGATTCGAAACGTCGTTTGAGCGATCTAGGTTGGGGCATATCGGTGGATGGAGGGTGGTCTCTGCCGATCGATGCTCTGCAGATGAAGGATGGGAGATAATGTCTTTCTTCATCTTCCCGAAGAAATCTATACTCTGTGGCTCGTTTCTCTTCATAATCTTCATCATACTCCTCTTGAGTAGTGATACTAGCCAGTTCTGGGATGTAATGATCGTTCTCCCAATCATCTGCGCTAAAATCACCTTCTGGAAACTTGTCTTCGATCGCTTGGAAGAGCCTGTCGATTAATGACCATGTGTGTCTATCGGTCGACTCTGGTTGACTGGTATCGGTCGATGGTATAAGAGTACCATCGGTCGATACTGCTGGATTGGTTTCGTACCCGGCCATTGAATCATACTCGTGGGCACATAAACAAGTTGCTACGAGTGCTGGGCTCTCTGTCCTTGGAAACTTGATGACTGGAATAGGATTGTAGTGGATGGTAGGGTTAATGAGAGTTAGACAGAGCTTGTTGGATTGTAGGTCACAAACAGCTCCAACAGTTTCTAAGAAAGCCCTACCAAGCAGTAGAGATGTCTTGAGGGTGAGCTTGTTCTCCAGGACGTGGAAGTCTGTAGGAATTAAGGCATCTTCAATCTGTACCTCAATGTTTCGAACTATACCTCTAGAGTGCTGCTGAGAACAATCCACAAAGATGAAAGATTATTCAGTAGGCTCTATCTTCAGACCTAGATGGTCTGCCATGATTTTGGGTAGGATGCTAACTCCAGATCCTGTGTCGCAGAGAGCACGAGGGAACTGAAAACCTCTTATGGAACATGGTATTGTGAACTTCCCTGGATCACTCTTCTTCTCCAGTGTGATCTTCTTCTTTAGACTGTCTCTGACTTGGTGAAACATTCTCTTGATGTCTTCCTCTGTTTCTCTGGTCTCTCTGAAAAACATCCACAATCTGTGTGAAAAGTAGGCTTCTTCAAAGGGTTTCTCTTTAGGTATTCTCAGAACTCTCTTTTTGAAACTTGACATTTCCTTCTCATTAGCTTCCCTTTTATAAGGCTTGGGGATCTTCTCTTTCCTTTTTCTGAGAACTCTTCCATGATTTTATTTTTCTGTTTCCATGGGCTCAAAGATGTCCGTGGGTCTCTTCATGATGATGTGGGAAGGGTACTGGAAGTTTTAGACTGCTCCCGGAGTGCATCAAGTCGTGCAACGTCGATCTTTGGAAGTTGTACTCGATGTTTGGGTACTGTGTATCGATCGACAATGACTGGAGTGGATCAATCGATGGTTTAGTCATCATGTCGATCGATGTCATCAGAATCGATTCGGATAGCGACGGGCGGATGTGGGTGTCTTGCTGCGAAGGCTTCGTGCGACATAATCTTGACGAAATTGCACTCGTAAGAGGCTCAGCTAAGTCCATCGATCGACACTCAACAAAGTCTATCGATCGCTGTGCTTTGGAAGGCATCAATCGATACTTAGGATATCCTATCGATCGATAGTACTTGAGTTCGAGTTCGAGGTCTGTCTCATCGTCGTCTTCAGAATCTGTTAGCTTCTGCCGAAAGTCATCATCTAAGATGGCATGCACATCATGGAGAGTAGCAAACTCTCCCATTCCCTTTGCTAAAATTTATTGCTTCTCCTGTCTGAACCACTTGAGTCTCCAACTTCTTCACATAGGTGCTCAAGCCATCAAGCTTGGTGTAGACAGAATCGATCTCTCCATTGAAGTCCATCTGAAGTTTCTGTTGACTCTCCAGAACTTTTTCTAGCATCTCTTCTAGCTTACTGTCTTGGGTGGGTGGGGGTGGATTTGTGTAGAATGAGTTACCATAACTCTTGTTGTTGTTGGGGTTGCTGCTGCTGTAGTTGGTAGGCTTCTGTGAACTCTGGTTGAAATTGCTTTTCTGTCTTGCGAAGTTTCTGTATCCTCCTTGGTTTCCAGACCTCTGAAAACCAGATCCACTGATGCAGTTCACATTTTCTTCTGTGTATTTTTCTTCAGCTGCAGCTTCTGCATCCTCCACTGAGCAAATCTGCTTGTTTAGTAGTTTCTGAACATGATCTAGTTGTGCTTGCACTTCATTAATCTGTTCATTCCCAAGGAATGATGTAGCCTTTGTCTTCACAATGTTCTATGTGCTGTTGCTTGAAGCTAAGTTATCAATCAACTTCACAGCTTCTTGAGGATTCCTGGTGGTAAAATTGCCTTCACTAGCTGTGTTAAGAGCCATCTGGTACTTCAAAGTGATGCCTCTGTAGAAAGTGCAGAGCAGTTGCACGTTGTTGAAACCGTGGTGTGGAAAATCTCGCTGGTAGGATTTGAATCTGTTCCATGTGTCCTTAAACGATTCTCCAGGATCCTGAGTGAATGTAGCAATCTTCCTCCTCCATTCTTCAGCGCGTGAGTCATCAAAGAAAGTACGCAGGAATGCGTTTTTGATGTCACTTCAGGTTGTGAGAGAACCTGGTGGTAGTTGTCTCAGCCACTACAAAGCTTCTCCAGATAGAGAGTATTTGAAAAGCTTGCAGAGAAGATAGTCTTGAGGGACTCCATTGGCTTTGATGACGGTTATGAGATCCTCGAACCTCTCCAGATGGTCCATAAGATGCTCATGGGACAACCCACAGAAGGGTATTTGTCCTACAAGTTTGTAGTACTGCGGCTTGAGCTCAAAATCTCCTCTCTGAATAGCAGGGGGGGGGGGGGGCGTATGGCTGATCGGTTGGTGTAGGACTGATCCGGACGGTTGTAGTCAGCCAAAGTTCTAGCTCTGTTGGCCTCTTCTATAGGTTAAATAAAATCTGTAGGTGCAGTCTCTTGCTCAGGAATGATCTCCTTCTGAGCATTCAGCTTCTGACCTGCTGCATTACGCATGTGACCATCTTGATCACGCAGGTCTCCATTCTCATCACTAGTGAGAATAATAGTCGCTACCATGTCTCGCCGGTTAGCATCGATCGATGTAAAATGAGGTGTATCGATCGATGTCGGGTGAAAGATATCGGTCGACGAACAGTTGTTGATGTCGATCGATGGAAGGGTGCGAGTATCGGTCGACGAAGAAGGTGTCTCGGTCGACTGTGGTAAGAAAATATTGGTCGACGAACTATGGTTGATGTCGATCGATGTGGAACGTAAGTCTTTGCGGATGCTACGTTCCAGACTGTGGGGATCTTTTGAGTACACAAGTTGGTTTTTCTTGTTGCTTCTAGTACTGCTGGGCATGTACCTGAAAGAGACAAGAAAAAAAATTAGTGTCAGAAGATAATTAAGCAATAAAAGGAAAAATAACCTAGACCTAATCAGATTAAATCTAATGGCGATCTTAGTTCCCCGGCAACGGCGTCAAATTTGATATCACTCAAATTACCCTAAGGAGTGAATTACTCTCTTAAATAAGAGGTTCAGTTGTAGTAATTAGAGATTGAATCCACAAGGAACTAAGTAACACAAAATATATAAGCGAATTAAGCTGTTATTGGATTGAGGATTTGTTAAATTGAATTATAATCCCCTATTATTCAATATCCATAGGATTTTATTGGAAATTAGTTTGAGTGGAATTTGATGTACTTTTTAATAAAAAACAGGAGGAAACAAATCCTATCTTTTTAATCAGGATTTCGAAAGTAAACACTTCTGCAAATAAAAAAATGTTGTCATCGGTAAAATCAAATCCTTTTTTCTCCTTCTCATCTTTCCTTCATGACCAGATTCACCACTGTAATCGCTTCGCCTCCGACGCTGACGTCTCAGCCCGTATTGTAGACACCATCGCTTTACCTTATTTCTAACTAATCACTGTTTCTCTCCTCCTCCATCACTCCAATCCTTTTCCCCAGTTGCAGGTCTTTCTCTCTGGAGTACTTTTTCAACACCACGGAGTCAACTGAGTCAATGCTTTCAGCGATGGCTAATGTAGAATATAGATTATGATGTTTTGGGTGCGTGTGGATACAGAGATGGCTGAGATGTTTGTTTCTTCATTGACAATGGAGAATCAGATCCATTGTGATGAGAGAGGGAGTGAAATGATTCTTGGAGATGACTCTCATTCATATTTATGAAACAATGTAACATGTGATTCTAATTCCATCTAACAAAAGAATCACCTTTTTGGTCCGTAAAAAGTCATTTGGCACAACAAAAGAACAAATATTGTATATTGAGCATTATGTGAACTCAAAAGCTGTTACTAGTTTCATCAGTGGAGGTAACAAAATGACGATAGAAGAAACTAAGCGTAGTATTCACGATGATCTGTGTGAGGCAAGGAATCTCATCTGCAATAAGTCAAATTGAATATGGAGGTAGAGGTGGTGCTGCTGAAACCACATGCTCACTTGCAGTTGATGCAGCTGCTGATAAATCCCCTAGCGTGGAGCAGTATGTAATAAGGACATTTGTAGAAGCTTTGGACTCTGTCCCATGGCTCTTGCAGAGAACAATCGGTTACAGCCCATTGTAGGTGGTGAAATGTACTTCCTCACCAAGCCCATACAAGAACGAGCTCAGTCCAAGCGAGTTCAGACCCAACAAAAGAGCTATCGATTAATTGAACTTAGCTCAGCTAATCCCCGCGATTAACCGAGTTAAAGGTGTTTAAGCAAGGTGCTTGAGCTAGCGGGCCGACCAAGACCCATTTGGCGAAAGCCCTCAGGAGCCACGATGAGTAAGCTAGGTCAGGCATAACCACTATAAAAGGGAGAGAGGAGCTAACGAGAAGGGGATCCGAAAATTACTCTCACTCACAAGGCGGCTAGAATTAGGGTTTTCACTCCTTTACTTCTTTTCCGACTTGTACGGCACGGCCGAGTTCCCCGCGAGACTTCCGCCTCGCCTCTCATTTCCTTTTTTGTAACCGAACTCTCTTGTCAATAAAACCACACCTTTGGCTCTAAATAGTAAGAAAACGCCTTTGAAATAACCCACCGACGAGTCCTGTCACTCATTTACTGAACAAACCGAACTTGGTTCAAACAGTTGGCGCCCACCGTGGGGCATAACAAAGCAGCGTCAACACAAGTTATGAGTCCAAGTAACGCTTCAACCTTCGGCGACGAGGAAGATGCCGCGGCACCGACCTCAGGCGCCGCCATACCACTCGCTCGTACTTTCATCGACTCTGTCATGGAGCGACTAGCTCGTCAAGACGAAGCCCATAAGACAACGAACGAACACCTTGCGGCCATAGCCGCCATACTCTCAAACCCTAACGGCGCTGGCGGACACCTTTCCACAGACCGGCGGTTTTTCTTCAACACTAATCCTACACCTACTCCGGCGAACCAGCCTATCATGCCGACCGGACCTCAGGACGACTCCGTGCAACCGGGGACCAGCCCCGATCTACAGACTATCCAGGAAATCGCTGCCCTAAAGCAAGCTCTCCTCGACATCAACTCAAAGATCCACGGCGTCACGACCTCCGCTCCACTCATCGAGAGCGTCCTAGCGGTTACCCTCCGAACCCCGTTTACTCAAAAGATAACCGCCCACAAGATGGACAAAATCTGCTTGCCGACATACGACGGCCTCTTGGACCCGACAGCCCACATCACGTCCTTCAACGTCGCGATGCGGTGACACAACTTCTCTGACAAAGAACGAGACGCCAGCTACTGCCAGCTCTTCGTCGAAAGCCTTACCGGCGTGGCCCTAACTTGGTTTACAGGCCTCCCAGAAAACTTTGTTGATAGCTTTCGCGACTTATTGTCCGTGTTCTTGAAGAACTACATAATGTTCACATGTGAGGAAGCTACCGCTTCAGACGTTTGGAACCTTTCCCAGGCGCAAAGGCAAAGCCTTCGTAGCTTCATGGAAAAATTCAAAGGGATTGTGTCCAAGGTCAAAGTGCCGGATAGCATTGCTGTCAACGCCCTTATGAACACACTGTACGTACACTCCAAGTTCTGAGATGACCTCTATCGTCACCCGACCAAATCTCTTTCTGACGCCATTTCTCGGTCCAACAACTTCATCCGCATGGAAGAAGACACCAAAGCAATCATCAGTAAGCAGAACGCTACGAAGCAAGCGTCCTCGAAGAGGAACGATACCCGTCCGAAGCCGCGTCAGCACGCCCCAACCGACAAAGCGAACTCCAAGAAAAGATTTGTCTACATGGTCGATGAAGATAACCTCCCGGGCTCGACGGTTGTAGTCCGAGCAAAGGGATGGAACCACTGGGACATGACAGATGATGAGCCGAAGCCGGAAGGCACACCCGAAGCCTCGGGTTCCAAACCCGAAGAACCAGAAAAGTAATGTTCCTACCATAAGAGAAAGAAACACAACACCACAGACTGTAAGGTTCTGTACGAGCATTTCCTCTCCTCGGTCGCCAGTGGCAAATTCGAAGTCGAACCACCCAAGACCAAACCGAAGGAAAAAAGCTGGAGCAAAAACAAAGATAAGAAGGGTCGAAAGTCTCAGTCTAAGAACACGTGACCCGAGAAAAAGAAAGACGTCGAGGAAAAGGCTCCCAAGGATCAAGAAAAAGAAGATACATCTGCCGACGAGGAGCAGCCGAGAAACCGGCGAAGAGTCGAAGTTATCCTCGCACGTCCGAGCTCAGCAATGGACAACAAGTTTGAACTCACGCAGGGGGATCTACGTACGTACCTCAGTAAACGAACTATAGAATGGGATGGTCTAAGCTTGGTCGACTTACGACATAAACTAGCGAAGAAACGTCACAGCCGAGACAACGCCATCCGAATCCGTCGAATCGGGGGATGAGCTTGCTGTTCCAGTCTCACTCGGCTCATCCCCTATCAGGAAAGATTTGAGAAGCCATCTAAGCTCGAAGGTCCCCAACCTTCGCAAACAAGAAACGTAGGATCTGCGACAGAAGCTCGATGCAAGCAGAGACAACCGCACAAAGTCTGAGATAACGACCATCGACCACCCGTCTTACGATCTACGAACTCAACTCGAAAGTAAACGAGCTAACGTCATCATGGGAGGTTCGCCCCCATGTGGCGACTCGGTCCGGTCAATCAAAGCTCACCAACGTCAAGCCAAAACTTCACAGAAATGGCCATCCGTGCCGAAGAACGACCTCCAGATAACGTTTTCTCCCGAAGACGTGCTCGGAGTCCACATGCCGCACAACGATCCCTTACTCGTCGAGCTGGGAATCGGAGACTGCGAAGTAACTAAGGTACTAATCGACACCGGTAGTTCGGTAGACCTCATCTTCCTCAGGACACTTGAGAAGATGGGAATTGACCTACATCTCATGAAACCATCCAACCACACCCTTACTGGATTCAATGGGGTCTCGGAAGAAATGACCGGCACCGTTAGACTTCCGGTCTATGCTGTCGGAGTGACCCGAGTGGTCAAGTTCTCCGTTGTCGCCACCGAAGCGCCTTACCACGTCATACTCGGCACGCCGTGGCTTCACTCCATGAAAGCTATTTTGTCGACGTATCATCAGTGCGTCAAGTTCCAGGTAACGACGGACGAATCAAAAAGCTACGGGGAGACTAACATGCAGCGTGAGATCTCCTCATTGCCAACGTCAAACCTCAACAACCGACCCCCCGGGTGAATGCTGTCGCAAAACCGATCCAAAAGATCTACCCCCAGAAGGATGAAGTCCTCGAGGTGAAGATAGACGACGAGGATCCCGCGAAGATCGTCCGAATAGGAGCATACATCTCTAACGAGATGCAGGAAACGATCCTCGCCTTCCTCAAAAAGAACGTGTCGACCTTTGCATGGACCACCTCGGACATGAAAGGGATCGACCCAAAGATCACATCTCACGAGCTTAACGTCGATCCGACTTTCAAACCAATCCGATAGAAACGTCAGAAGCTCGGTCCGGAACGATCCAAAGCCGTGAATGAAGAAGTCGAACGACTACTCGCCGCCGGATCGATCACGAAGGTGAAGTATCCTGAGTGGTTAGCAAACCCGGTGGTGGTTAAAAAGAAGAACGGGAAGTGGCGTGTCGGCGTCAACTTCACGGACCTGAACAAAGCTTGTCCCAAAGATAGCTTCCCTCTTCCACACATTGATCGTCTGGTCGAGTCAACGGCAGGGAACAAGCTCCTCACTTTCATGGACGCCTTCTCCGGGTACAATCAAATCACTATGTATCCCGACAACCGAAAGAAGACTGCATTCATTACCGATAGAAGAACATACTGCTACAAAGTCATGCCGTTTGGATTGAAGAACGCTGGCGCGACGTACCAGCGTTTGGTAAACAAGATGTTCGCCGACAAAATCGGTAAGACAATGGAAGTCTACATCGACGATATGCTGGTCAAATCATTCCGAGCTGCCGTCCACCCTGCTCACCTGCGTGAATGCTTTAAAACCTTAAACGAGTATGGAATGAAGTTGAACCCCGCGAAGTGTACTTTTGGCATCACCTCGGGAGAATTCCTCGGCTACATCGTTACGCAGTGAGGAATAGAAGCGAATCCCAAGCAGATTTCTGCGATCCATGATCTCCCCAGCCCGAAGAATAGTCGGGAAGTTCAACGACTGACGGGGCGAATCACCGCTCTAAACCGTTTCATATCGCGATCGACCGATAAGTGCCTCCCATTCTACGAGCTGTGGCGCGGTAATAAACGCTTCATCTGGGACGAGAGATGCGAAGAGGCCTTCGGTCAGCTGAAGACTTATCTCACCACTCCTCCCGTCTTAGCTACGCCCGAACCCGGGGACACCCTCTATCTCTACATCGCCGTCTCATTAATCGCAGTCAGCAGTGTAATTGTTAAGGATGACCGAGGCGAGCTGTGGGAACCGAAATCCACCTACTGTCAAATAATCGTAAATAAGGTAACTTCGGGAAAACCCTAAGTTTCCAGAGGAACCGGCTATCTGTAGAACCGCACAATGAATATTAAGAAAACGATGAACTTTAAAATAAAAATGAAAATAAACGAGATTGAAAACAAGAAGGTTCTTATTCCGAATCTGCGTAAGAACTGGTACAAAAGAGAGGCCTAAGCTGCGTGAGCTGTCGACAAAATCCTTAGAAATCTAAGAACGAAAACCCTAATTGAGACGCAGCTAGCTAACAAAAAACGGAAATTTTCCTAAATGCTAATTTCTAGTGGTGAGAGCTCTGAAAATCGTGTCCTTTGCTTCTGCCCTAGACCTCCTATTTATATACTCCTCGCCTTGGCCATTCGGTCTTTCCATTTCGCCCAGATTTGACTATATCGGGAATTTTCCATTTTTCTCGATCCTTCATTTTCTTCCGCGGAAATCTTCTATTTTTCTTCAAACCTTCCTTTTATCTTCAAACTTGACTTTTATTTTCCTCCTGCAAGTAAATCGTCAAAACGTTATCGAATCTGCGGGTTAGATTCCGTTAAGATCGCGAGATGGGTTTTTATCGCGTTTTAGGTCCTTCCGGGCCGTTTTGCGTTAAATCCGTTTTCCGACTTTTTACCGGATCGTTTCCTGATCCGACATCGTTTTTAATAAATTCCTCGAGCTAATCGTAAGGTTTTACGATTTACTCGACTTTTTAATTAAAAACGTGTTTTTTACGATTTACTCGATGTTTTTATTAAAAACGCGTTTTTATGATTTCAACGAGAAATCTCGAATAAATCGTATGGTTTAGGCAATGTTCGGTGTTTCGTTTAACCGTTGCCGTTTTATACGATTTCTTCGAGTTCTTTATTGAGAAAGCGAAGTTTTACGTTTTTTATCGTAAAACTCGAACGATAGGCCGGATCGAGATGGAACGGGAGATGTTTCGGACGTGGTTCAGAATGCGACCATGTCGAAAGACGTAAGTTTCAAATTGGGAATGCGGAAAACCGAGGCTCGGGACGTCCAGGAAGTCTCTAGTTCGTCCAATGACGAACTAAGCCGGATGGCTTAGTTCGCCCGTGGGCAAACTAGTCGGGATGGGACTAGTTCGCCCACCGGCGAACTAAGCCGGGCCGGCTTAGTTCGCCTGTGGGCGAACTAGTCGGGATTGGACTAGTTCGCCCACCGGCGAACTAAGCCGGGCCGGCTTAGTTCGCCGGTGGGACAACTAGTCGAGTGTCTCCTAGTTCGCCCATCGGCGAACTAAGCCGGGCCGGCTTAGTTTGCCAATGGGCGAACTAGTCGAGCATCTCCTAGTTCGTCGATGGGCGAACTAGTCGAGTGTCTCCTAGTTTGCCCATGGGCGAACTAGTCGTGACTAGTTTGCATTTTTCGGCTGTTTCGGTTTTTTAAGGTTTCGTAAAATGATTCTTGTTGGGGTCAAAATCGGTACTACGGAATTAATAGCCAAAACATTCCGCAAGAACACAAAAAGAACAGTTTTATAAAGCTCGAGAATCGTTTTATAAAACTCGAGAAATTGTTTTATAAAACTCGAGAAATCGTTTTATAAAGCTCGAGAATCGTTTTATGAAACTCGAGAAATCGTTTTATAGAGCTCGAGAAATCGTTTTATAAAGCTCGAGAATCGTTTTATAAAACTCGAGAAATCCTTTTATAAAACTCGAGAAATCGTTTTATAAAACTCGAGAAACCGTTTTATAAAACTCGAGAATCGTTT
>CAKOAT010528487.1:89348-119362 GCA_932364175.1 Eruca vesicaria subsp. sativa
AGAAGGAGGGGGGGTCGGATCTATCTTACACCGTAGCCGCAACATGTCCAACGAAGAAACGATGACTGGTGACAACCAAACTCGCAACGAACGCGACAACGTTGAAACACCGTTACCAAAAGACGCGCCTGCGGCTAACGCTACAAACGCTAACGCCGAGACCGTCGAAAAGATGCTTTCCGAGTTTAACAAAAAATCGTAAGAGCAGGAAAACTCATTGGCTCACTCGCAAAACGGCTCGAAACCCTAACTGCGAGAACCAAAGCAATTCGCTCCCGCGGAACTACCAAAATCCGCGGAAGGAGACTCGATTTCGGCGCTCCTACGGATCGTCCCAGAATCGATCAGGGAAACGTACCGGAAAAGGATTCCGGAAAAGAAAACCCTGACACGACGCTGAACGAATCAGAAAAATCTCCTACTCGCGAACAGGAGACCGAAGGCGACGGCATCGAAAGGGTCAACCTGGAAACGAGCGACCAGGCCGACTCGACAGACGAAGACGCCGACGTTCATCCTAGGAGAAGGAAAACTCGCAGTCCTCAACCGGAATCGTCTCCCGAACGTTCCTTTACTGGAGACGAAGGGGAACTCGACTTCGCACGATACGCAAAAACCGCCGAGGAGCGATCTCCGGTCACTCGCAGCAAACGCCGACAGGGTCGGAAAACTGCTGGCAATCAGACCGAGATTCGCGATCTCCGCGAATACATTACCAAAACGGCCGCAGCGGTAAAAGCGGTGAAATCTCAGATTCACCACGCGACCAGCGCCGCACCCGAGATCGATCGGCTGCTGTATGAGTCTCGGAAAACGCCCTTCACGGCTCGCATCATCGAGATCAAACTGCCCGATCCCGGAAAGCTTAAGGTGCCAACTTACGACGGAACGACCGATCCCAAAGCGCACCTGCAAGCGTTCCAGATCACCATGGGACGAGCCAAGCTCAAGGACCACGAAAAAGACGCAGGCTACTGCCGCCTCTTCGTCGAAAATCTAGAAGGAGCTGCGCTCGAATGGTTCGCCAAACTTAGGCGAAACTCCATCGGAAGTTTCCGTCNTCCGGTTCGGAGCAAGGGCGAACTACGGGTAACACGTGGACGAGAAATTCGAATTACGATGAGAATTCTTTCTGCGACCTCCACCAAACCCATGGTCATTCCACCGTAAACTGCAAAGTTCTCGGCGCCAGGCTGGCCGCAAAGTTAGTCGCGGGAGAACTTTCCGAGATATCAAGCGTCAAGGATCTTATCCGCGATTCGGACCGCGTCCCGAAGAATGACAAAAATGCGCAAACCTCGCCTCAGGGAAATCAGTCGGGCGAAAAACGCGGAAGACGAACAGACGAGAAGGGAAACGACGCTAACCGCCGAAAAATCAACGTGATCATCGGCGAATCGCCATACTTTAACGACACCGTCTCGTCAATAAAATCCTACCAACGTAAAGCCGAAACCGGCTCGATTTGGAAGGTGCCGATGGACGATTCTCCGACAGGAGTAATCTCTTTCAACGATGCTGAAACCGGCGGAATTGACCAACCGCATGCCGATCCCCTTGTCATCGATTTGGTGATAAGCGATCTAGAGGTTGCGCGAATCCTGGTTGATACCGGAAGCAAGGTCAACGTCATCTTCCGCAACACGCTAGCACGAATGGGAATCGACCTCTCGGAAGTCGAGCCGATTCCAAAACCGCTGACTAATTTCTCCGGCGAAACGTCAATGACCTTGGGATCAATTCGACTACCGGTCGTCGCGAAAGAAGTGACGAAAATCGTTAACTTCGCGGTAGTCGATGTCCCGGCTATCTACAACGTGAATATGGGCACGCCTTGGATAAATTCCATGAAGGCGGTTCTGTCGACGTATCACTTAGGCATCAAATTCCCGACGCCTACGGGAGTCGCAGTAATTTGGGGATGCCAAAGACAGTCGCGATCTTGCTTCCTGGCCGAACATAAGCTAAGGCAATTGGCGGTCGCGATCGTGAAACCAAAACGGGCAAAGGTCACACCACCGCCCGCAGACGACGACCCGAAGCAAGCAACGGCCGAGAAACCAGNGAGTCGCAGTAATTTGGGGATGCCAAAGACAGTCGCGATCTTGCTTCCTGGCCGAACATAAGCTAAGGCAATTGGCGGTCGCGATCGTGAAACCAAAACGGGCAAAGGTCACACCACCGCCCGCAGACGACGACCCGAAGCAAGCAACGGCCGAGAAACCAGAAGTTTCCGCACCCATCGCTTCCGCCCAACCAGAGGGAACAATCCCGGACAAAGACATCGATCCCGCGACTGAAGCGATCGAGAAGTCTACGACAGCCGAGTAAACACACTCGCGCAAACTATCAGAACTACGAGATGGCTTCATTTCCGAAAGAATACGTAGGCAGCTCGCCTACAGATGAGTTCAGCTATCCCCCTTTCCAAAGCGGGGGGGGGGGGGGGAGTGGGTGAGTATACGAGTATTCGTATACTCCCAAAATTTTTTACAAAATTTCTTTTAACTTTGTAATCGAATTTTTTTCGAAATTTTTAATAAAGATAAAGTTAGAATATCTCCGCTACCATCGAAAAACGCAAATCCGGAAAAACGCTTCCGCAGTAACAATCACTCAATCATTTTTACAAAAATTCGCATATCAAAATATTTTCGGAAAGAACAGGCGAGACGTCGCCTAAATTCTCAAAGAAAATTATTTCCCCAAAGTCCGTCCGCAACTATAAAAAAAACACAAACGCTCGGCGATTGGCCCCGTCGAGCACGCTAGCCGTCCTAAACAAACGCACTGACCTATCGGTCCGCATACATCCGACGAGGATAAAATAGCGCGCTATAAAAGAAATCCAAATTTTTGGTCGGCACTTCCGGGACAGTCTCCCGGTGAGATGCTCGATTCCAACCAGACGAATCGTATAAGCCGAGAACCTATCGCGGATTCTAAATCGGTATGGAATCTGGTTAAAATCGCAACGGGCAAAACGAAAGCCGATTAGTCATCGCACAGCCCCAATCCAAAAGTAAACCTAGGTCTTGCCCTAAACCCAGCACACTGGTCGCTAACGTCTCAAGACATGAATCGAGATCCTAAAGGCATGTCTCTTCGCCCACATCTAAACACTCGCGAAAATCGAAGTCTCCCGAGTTAATGAATCGGACGATCTACACCTAAGAGTTAGGTACGAGATGACAACTCGTATTCTTCCCTCTACATCTAACATAAAAAAACGAATTTCATACTTAGAAAATGTTTTATTAAAAGCATTCAAATACACACCGCCCACCGGTAGGGATTCAAATCCACCAACGGCCAGTCCCGAAATAACAACGACAAAAAAAAAAAAAAGCTAAGAACATCACACGTCAAAGTCATCGAACCCAGGTTGATCGACTTCGCCATCTACATCCAAAATTCCAGGACCGACTTCAACCGAATCCGGCGACACCACGACAGGATTCCATTGATCCCACATACGCGCCTTAAGGTCGAAAAACTCGGACTGCATATCTTTTTCCCGATTCAAATCTTCCCATCGCATTTCGGATTCCTAAGCAAACGAATACCCTTCATTCTGAGTCAGGGATAACCCATGAACAGTCCCGCGACATTCGCGATAATCACCTTGTGCCCGTTGAACAGCTTCCGCATCCGAATAACCGGTTGCAAATCGCTCGCGACGAACCTTCATCTCTTCGGCAACCTCTCGTTTTCCCGCACGACGAGCACGACGAATCTTTTGGTCAGAAATCTCTTTAGCACGACGAGACCTGGTCGCACACTCATCCCTCACGCGAATAACCTCCCTCGCGACCATTTCTTCGGCTCGATTGGCCTCAACCTCTGCCCGAAGACGAACAACTTCCTTTTCGGCCATGTCCGCTCGAAACTCGGCAAGGCGAGCCTCAGCAGTACGGTTGTCCAGGGCTCGGCTCATGATATGGAAACCCTACCAAAAGAAAGAATCAAGTCATGTCATAAAAACTGCTCGAAAACAAAAACAAAAACAATAAACGCACGTACCTCCTTTGCTATCTCGGACCCCCTAGAAAGCTCTGGAACTTGATCATGGTCGACGTCCGGAAAATGGGAGGTCGATGATCCGCCTGCCCTCGCCCAAAAGCCATCTTCCGCCTGACTATCGAGAAAATCCTTCAGGATATTATCAGGAGAAGTCGCGCGCTCAAAGTCATCATCTTCAATTGCCGGATTTTTATCCCTTCGGAAGCGAGATTTTCCACTCCCCATCGAGGGAACGTGCGGAATGAACTCTCCGATAAACGGATCCTCCTCGTAAATCAGAGAATGCGCAAAACGTCGAGATCGGAAGAGGGCAACCGCCTGACGGACGCGTTGCGGAGAAAAACTACACCAACCAACTTCGCCACGTTTGAGAGAAGTAGTGATCTCTGGAAGATCCCCAGGATACGGAGGCAGAGGATTGGTCACTGCGGAAAAACAGGAAGCCATTTAAAAAAAAAAATAATAATAGTAATAAGGGTCCGTGCGAATTCGAGTCATATACCTCTTCGACCCCACGTGGTCGTAAAGAACGGAATGCCACCCTCCTCAACCGACGCACCGTCGATACAAACATAGAAGAAATTCTTCTTCCAAGAAGTAGAAGGCGTTGAGCAGCCCATAACAACTTCATCGCGAGGGTTTAGAGTGATCCTCCGCGATTGTCCTGTAGGTTTTAACAAACCCTCGAGATGATCGACGGTAAGGGTGATTCCCTGCTCGTAACTTAGCGTCAAAAGACCGCCGAGTTGCTTTAAACTTGAAGGATTCAACTGACTAATCGACAGTCCTAGCCTGTGAGGAAATGCACAATGACTTCCGGAATCGGAAAACACAGGTGGCATTGTTGCAAAAAAATGTTGTAACACGTGAAGAAACCGTCGGGCGCATCCTCGTCGCTCGCCCCGGCAAGTGGGGAACGAAACTCAACAGCCTCTGGGACTCGGCAGAATTCACGCATGTAATCAACGCTGTTTAAAAGTGTCAAACTCGAACGTCCGGAAATCTGATCGACGTCCGACAAAACTGGAACCCAAGTTCCGGGCCTAGCGGACGATTTGTCTCCAACTGCCCAAAAGGCCTCGATGTCCGCCGGATCGGCCAACGGGGACAAATACTCTTCTTTCGGATCCAAGGCTGGAGGCTGCGAACTCGTTCCTTCAGAATTCTGAAAATTTGAACTAGTCGAGGAACGGGTTTTTCTTCCTGAAAACATGCTTGAAGATCTTCAGAGAAAGTGAAGAGAAAAAGTTCTTGAATAAGTTGTAAAAGATGGAGTAAAGAATTCAAAACGATTCTCGAGTTTTATAAAACGATCTTTGAGTTTTATAAAACGATTTCTCGAGTTTTATAAAACGACTCCTCGGGTTTTATAAAACTATTCCTTTTGTATTTTTGCGGGGAGTTTTGGCTATTAATTCTGTCGTACCGATTTTGACCCCAACAGTTAGCCCTCCAGCTCGTAAGAATCGTGAGGTTCTTGCGAGTGGATTGAGCTCGTTTGGCGAGTTTGGTAGAATTAGGCGGAACTTTAATGGCCAAAAGTCCAAAGGTGAATAGTAAAATTCTTCCCTATAAGTAAATTGAGTAAAATTTTGAATTCTTTACTCCACCTTCTACAACTTATTCAAGAAATTTTTCTCTCCACTTTCTTTGAAGATCTTCAAACATGTTTTCAGGAAGAAAGACTCGTTCCTCAACTAGTTCCAATTTTCACAATTCTGAGGGAACGAGTTCGCAGCCTCCAGATTCGGCTCCGAAAGAAGAGTATTCGTCCCCGTTAATCGATCTGACGGACCTCGAGGCTTTTTGGGCGTTGGGGGACGAGTCGGGGTCCGCTAGGCCTGGGATTTGGGTTCCAGCTTTGTCGGACGTCGATCAAGTTCCCGGAAATCCGAGCTTGACACTTTTTAACAGTATCGATTACATGCGCGAATTTTGCCGAGTTCCAGAGGCTGTTGAGTTTCGTTCCCCACTTGCCGGAGAGGGCGACAGGGATGCGCCCGAGGGTTTTTTCACATGTTACAACATTTTCTTGCAACAATGTACTTATGGTTTCCGATCCCGGAAATCATTGTTCATTACCTTCACAGGCTGGGGCTATCGATCAGTCAGTTGACTCCCCCTAGTTAAAAGCAACTCGTTGGTCTTTTGACGCTGAGTTATGAGCAGGGAATCACCCTTAACGTTGATCATCTCGAGGGTCTGTTAAAGCCCACGGGGCAATCGCGGAGGATCACTCTATGCCCTCGTGACGAATTGTTACGGGCTGCCCAACGCTTTCTACTTCTTGGAAGAAAAATTTCTTCTATGTTCGTATCGACACTGCGTCGGCAGAGGAGGGTAGCATTCCCTTTTTTACGACCACGTGGGGTCGGAGAGGTATGTGAATCGAGTTCATACGAATCCTCTTCTTCTTATTATTTTTTTTATTCGTTTCTGTTTTTCCGCAGTGACCAACCCTTTGCCTCCGTATCCCGCGGATCTCCAGTGCATCACCACTTCTTTCAAACGTGGTGAAGTTGGTTGGTGCAGTTTTTCTCCGCAACGCGTCCGCCAAGCGGTTGCCCTGTTCCAATCTCGACTCTTTGCGAATTCTCCGATTTACGAAGAGGATCCGTTTATCGGGGAGTTCATTCCGTATGTTCCCTCAACGAGGAGTGGCAGATCAAGCTTCCGAAGGGATAAAAATCCGGTTGTCGAAGATGATGATTCTGAACGTGCGGCTTCTCCTGACAATATTCTCAAGGATTTTCTTGATAGTCAGACGGAAGAAGGCGTCTGGACGAAGGCGGGCGGATCATCGACCTCCCATTTTCCGGACATCGACCATGTTCAAGTCCCAAAGTTTATTAGGGGGTCTGAGAAAGCTAAGGAGGTACGTGTGTTTATTGTTTTCTTTTTAGAGCAGTTTTTATGATATCGCTTAATCCTTTTCTTTGGTAGGGTTTCCTTATCATGAGCCGGGCCCTAGACAACCGTACCGCTGAGGCTCGCCTTGCCGAGTTTCGAGCGAACATGGCCGAAAAGGAAGTTGCTCGTCTTCGGGCAGAGGTCGAGGCCAACAAGCCGAAGAAGCGGTTGCGAGGGAGGTTGCTCGCGTGAGGGATGAGTGTGCGGCTAGGTCTAGTCGTGCCAAGGAGATCTCTGACCAAAAGATTCGTCGTGCTCATCGTGCGGACAAACGAGAGGTTTCCGAGGAGATGAAGGCTCGTCGCGAGCGATTTGCAACCGGTTGTTCGGATGCGGAAGCTGTTCAACGAGCGCATGGTGATTATCGCGAATGTCGCAGGATCGTTCATGGGTTATCCCTAATTCAGAATGAAGGGAATTCGTTTGCTAAGGAATTCTCCGTGCGGCGGGAAAACCTGAATCGGGAAAGAGATATGCAGTCTGAATTTTTCGACCTTAAGGCGCGTATGTGGGATCAATGGAATCCCATCGTGGTGTCGCCGGATTCGGTCGAAGTTGGTCCTGGGATTTCGGACGTGGATGGCGAGGTTGACCAGTCCGCGTTTGATGACTTCGATGTGTGATGTTCTTGTTTTTATTATTTCGTCGTTGTTTTTCTGGGACTGGCCGTTGGTGGCTTTGAATCCCTACCGCTAGGCGGTATGTACTTGGATGCTTTAAATAAGAAAATATTTTCTAAGTATGAAATTCGTGTTTTGTGTTAGATGTAGAGGGAAGAATACGAGTTGTCATCTCGTATCTAACTCTTTGGTGTAAATCGTCCGATTCGTTAACTCGGGAGATTTCGATTTTCGCGAGTGTTTAGATGTGGGCGAAGAGACATGCCTTTAGGATCTCGATTCATGCCTTGAGACGTTANTTTCGCGAGTGTTTAGATGTGGGCGAAGAGACATGCCTTTAGGATCTCGATTCATGCCTTGAGACGTTAGCGACCAGTGTGCTGGGTTTAGGGCAAGACCTAGGTTTACTTTCGGATTGGGGCTGTGCGATGACTAGTCGGCTTTCGTTTTGCCCGTTGCGATTTTAACCTGATTCCATACCGATTTAGAATCCGCGATGGTTGGAACCGAGCATCTCACCGGGAACAATTTCTAAGTTGCCCGGAAGTGCTGACCAAAAATTTGGATTTCTTTAATAGCGCGCTATTTGATCCTCGTCGGATGTATGTGGACCGATAGGTCGGTGCGTTTGTTTAGGACGGCTAGCGTGCTCGACGGGGCCAATCGCCGAGCGTTCGTGTTTTTAAAGTCGCGGATGGACTTTGGGGAAATATTTTTCTTTGAGAGTTTAGGCGACGTCTCGCCAGTTCTTTCCGAAAATATTTTGATATGCGAGTTTTTACAAAAACGATTAAGTAGGTTTTACGGCGGAAGCGATTTTCCGGATTTGTGTTTTTCGATAGTAGCGGAGATATTCTAATTTTGTCTTTATTAAAAATTTCGCAAATTTTTCGATTACAAAGCTAAAAGAAATTTTGTAAAATTTTTTGGGAGTATACGAATACTCGTATACTCACCCACTCCCCCCCCCTCGTTTTGGAAGGGGGGATAGCTGAACTCGTCTTTAGGCGAGCTGCCTACGTATTCCTTTCGGAAATCAAGCCATCTCGTAGTTCTGATTGTTTGCGCGAGTGTGATTACTTGGCTGTCGCAGACTTCTCGATCGCTTCAGTTGCGGGATCGAATTCTTTGTCCGGGATTATCTCCTCCGGTCGGGTGGAAGCGATGGGTGCGGAAACTTCTGGTTTCTCGGCCGTTGCTTGCTTTGGGTTGTCTTCTGCGGGCGGTGGCGTGACCTTTGCCCATTTTGGTTTCACGATCGCGACCGCCAATTGCCTCAGCTAATGTTCGGCCAGGAAGCAAGATCGCGATTGTCTTTGGCATCCCCAAATTACTGCGACTCCCGTAGGCGTCGGGAATTTGATGCCTAAGTGATACGTGGACAGAACCGCCTTCATGGAATTTATCTAAGGCGTGCCCATAATCACGTTGTAGATAGCCGGGAGATCGACTACCGCGAAGTTAACGATTTTCGTCACTTCTTTTGTGGCGACCGGTAGTCGGATTGATCCCAGGGTCATTGACGTTTCGCCGGAGAAACTAGTCAGCGGTTTTGGAATCGGCTCGACTTCCGAGAGATTGATTCACATGCGTGCTAGCGTGTTGCAGAAGATCACGTTGAAAGTACTCCCGGTATCGACCAAGATCCGAGCAACTTCCAAATCGCTTATTACTAAGTCGATGACGAGAGGATCAGCGTGAGGTTGGTCGATTCCGCCGGTCTCAGCGTCGTCGAATGAGATCACTCCTTTCGGAGGGTCATCCGTTGGCACCTTCCAACTCGAGCCGGTTTCGGCTTTGCGTTGGTAGGATTTTATAGACGAAACGGTGTCGTTGTAGTATTGCGATTCGCCGATAATCATGTTGATTTTTTGGCGGTTTGCGTCGTTACCCTTCTCGTCTTGTCTTCGTCCGCGCTTTTCGCCTGACTGGTTTCCCTGAGGCGGATTTTCCGCTCGCGCGTTCCTGTCATTCTTCGGAAGGCGATCCGAATCGCGGATGAGATCCTTGACACTAGATATCTCGGAAAGTTCTCCCGCGACCAATTTTGCGGCAAGTCTGGCGCCGAGAAATTTGCAGTTCACGGTGGAATGCCCGCGGGTTTGGTGGAGGTCGCAGAAAGAATTCTCATCGTAATTCGAATTTCTCGTCCACGTGTTACCCGTAGTTCGCCCTTGCTCCAAACCGGAGTTGATGGCGTAGTTATGCGCCCCTTGGAGATCCTGTCCCTCGTGATGGACGAATTTGTCGTTACGAGAGTTCCTCTTTTTCTGCTTCTGCTCGGACGCGTTATCCTTTGCGGACGTTTTCATCGGCTTATGCTTCTCGGACATGATTTTGGTCTCCTCTTCGATGGTTATGAAGTCAGTGGCCTTATGGAGCGCATCCTGGATCGTCCGCGGTTTCTCGAGAGTTATCCACTTGCGGAACTTCGATTTATAATAGAGCGATTTCCTTAACGCGTCGATGGCGGCTTTGTCGCTGATTCCGCTAACCCTAGCCATGACGAGTTTGAATCTGCTCATAAAATCACGGAGAGATTCGTCCTCCTTCTGCACCAAACTCTAGAGGTCGGCGTCGGAGGTTTCCGGGTTAATGAACATCGAGTACTGCTTCAAGAATTCCAAAGCCAGTCGACGGAAACTTCCTATCGAATTTCGCCTAAGTTTGGCGAACCATTCGAGCGCGGCTCCTTCTAGGTTTTCGACGAAGAGACGGTAGTAGCCTGCGTCTTTTTCGTGGTCCTTGAGCTTGGCTCGTCCCATGGTGATCTGGAATGCTTGTAGGTGCGCTTTGGGATCGGACGTCCCGTCGTAAGTCGGCACCTTAAGCTTTCTGGGATCGGGCAGTTTGATCTCGGTGATGCGGGCCGTGAAGGGCGTTTTCCGAGACTCGTACAGTAGCCGATCGATCTCGGGTGCGGCGCTCGTACAGTAGCCGATCGATCTCGACTGAGATTTCACCGCCTTTACCGCTGCGGCCGTTTTGGTGATATATTCGCGGAGATCGCGCATCTCGGTCAGACCGCCAGCAGTTTTCCGACCTTGTCGGCGTTTGCTGCGAATGACCGGAGATCGCTCCTCGGCGGTTTTTGCGTATCGCGCGGAGTCGAGTTCCCCTTCTTCTCTTGTAAACGAACGTTCGGGAGAAGACTCCGGCAGAGGACTTCGAGTCTTTCTTCTCCTAGGATGGACGTCAGCGTCTTCGTCTGTCGAATCGGCCTGGTCGCTTGTCTCCAGGTTAACCCTTTCAATGCCGTCACCCTTGGTCTCCTGTTCGTTAGTAGGAGGTTTCTCCGATTCGTTCAGCGTCGCGTCAGGATTGTCTTTTCCGGAATCTTTTTCCGGTAAGTTACCCTGCTCGGTTCTGGGACGATCCGTAGGAGCGCCAAAGTCCAGCCTTCTTCCGCGGATCTTAGTAGTTCCACGGGGGCGAATTGCTCGGGTTTTCGCGGTTAGGGTTTCCACCCGTTTCGCGAGCGATCCGATGAGATTTTCCTGCTCTTTCGATTTTTAGTTAAACTCGGAAAGCATCTTCTCGAGGGTCTCGGCGTTAGCGTTTGTAGCGTTGGCCGCAGACGCTCCTTGTGGTGGTGTCGTTTCAACGTTATCGCGTTCGTCGCGAGTTTGGTTGTCACCAGTCATCGTTTCTTCGTTGGACATGTTGCGGCTTCGGTGTAAGATAGATCCGACTCCCCCTCCTTCTAGCACCAAACTGTGGGAACCGAAATCCACCTACTGTCAAATAATCGTAAATAAGGAAACTTCGGGAAAACCCTAAGTTTCCAGAGGAACCGGCTATCTGCAGAACCGCACAACGAATATTAAGAAAACGATGAACTTTAAAATAAAAACGAAAAATAAACGAGATTGAAGGCAAGAAGGTTCTTATTCCGAATCTGCGTAAGAAATGGTACAAAAGAGAGGCCTAAGCTGCGTGAGCCGTCGGCAAAATCCTTAGAAATCTAAGAACGAATACCCTAATTAAGACGCAGCTCGCTAACAGAAAACATAAATTTTCCTAAATGCTAATTTCTGGTGGTGAGAGATCTGAAAATCGTGTCCTTTGCTTCTGCCCTAGACCTCCTATTTATATACTCCTCGCCTTGGCCATTCGGTCTTTCCATTTCGCCCAGATTTGACTATATCGGGAATTTTCCATTTTTCTCGATCCTTCCTTTTCTTCTGCGGAAATCTTCTATTTTTCGTCAAACCTTCCTTTTATCTTCAAACTTGACTTTTATTTTCCTCCTGCGGGTAAACCGTCAAAACGTTATCGAATCTGCGGGTTAGATTCCGTTAAGATCGCGAGATGGGTTTTTATCGCGTTTTAGGTCCTTCTGGGCCGTTTTGCGATAAATCCGTTTTCCGACTTTTTACGGGATCGTTTCCTGATCTGACGTCGTTTTTAATAAATTCCTCGAGCTAATCGTAAGGTTTTACGATTTACTCGACTTTTTAATTAAAAACGCGTTTTTTACGATTTACTCAACGTTTTTATTAAAAACGCGTTTTTTATGATTTCAACGAGAAATCTCGAATAAATCGTATGGTTTAGGCAATGTTCGGTGTTTCGTTTAACCGTTGCCGTTTTATACGGTTTCTTCGAGTTCTTTATCGAGAAAGCAAAGTTTTACGGTTTTTATCGTAAAACTCGAACGATAGGTCGGATCGAGATGGAACGGGAGATGTTTCGGCCGTGGTTCAGAATGCGACCGTGTCGAAACACGTAAGTTTCAAATCGGGAATGCGGGAAACCGAGGCTCGGGACGTCCAGGAAGTCTCTAGTTCGTCCAACGACGAACTAAGCCGGCTGGCTTAGTTCGCCCGTGGGAAAACTAGTCGGGATGGGACTAGTTCGCCCACCAGAGAATTAAGCCGGGCCGGCTTAGTTCGCCCATCGACGAACTAGTCGAGCATCTCCTAGTTTGCCCATCGGCGAACTAAGCCGGGCCGGCTTAGTTCGCCGATGGGCGAACTAGTCGTGACTAGTTCGCGTTTTACGGCTGTTTCGGTTTTTTTGCGGTTTCGTAAAACGATTCTCGAGTTTTATAAAACGATCTTCGAGTTTTATAAAACGATCTTCGAGTTTTATAAAACGATCTTCGCGTTTTATAAAACGGCTTCTCGAGTTTTATAAAACGATCTTTAAGTTTATAAAACAATCTTCGAGTTTTATAAAACGATCTTCGGGTTTTATAAAACGGCTTCTCGAGTTTTATTAAACGATCTTTAAGTTTTATAAAACGATCTTCGAGTTTTATAAAACGATCTTTGGGTTTTATAAAACGGCTTCTCGAGTTTTATAAAATGATCTTTAAGTTTTATAAAACGATCTTCGAGTTTTATAAAACGGCTTCTCGAGTTTTATAAAACGATTCTCGAGTTCTATAAAACGATTCTTTGAGTTTTATAAAACGATTNTTATAAAACGATCTTTGGGTTTTATAAAACGGCTTCTCGAGTTTTATAAAATGATCTTTAAGTTTTATAAAACGATCTTCGAGTTTTATAAAACGGCTTCTCGAGTTTTATAAAACGATTCTCGAGTTCTATAAAACGATTCTTTGAGTTTTATAAAACGATTCTCGAGTTTTATAAAACGATCTTCGGGTTTTATAAAACGGCTTCTCGAGTTTTATAAAACGATTCTCGAGTTTTATAAAACGATCTTTGAGTTTTATAAAACGATTTCTTGAGTTTTATAAAACGACTCCTCGGGTTTTATAAAACTATTCCTTTTGTATTTTTGCGGGGAGTTTTGGCTATTAATTCCGTCGTACCAATTTTGACCCCAAAACGAGGAAAAGCCAATATTCTATACGAGCAAATGCATGACGGACCCCGAGACGCATTATCTGACACTCGAGAAGATGGCCTTGGCAATCATCACAGCCGCGAGGAAGTTAAGGCCATACTTCCAATCGCATACGATCGAGGTCCTCACTGATCTCCCTCTCCGTACCGTCATGCAGAACACCAATCAGTCAGGGCGTTTGTCCAAATGGACAATCGAACTCAGCGAACATGACACCGTCTTCCAAAACCGGACAACACTCAAGTCGCAAGTCTTGGCCGACTTCATGGTCGAATTACCACCGGAACTCGCGCAAGATCTAGCACTGCCAAATAGCAACTAGATTCTTCACATCGACGGCTCGTAAACGAACAAGGGATCCAGATCAGGGGTCCAATTGCAGTCCCCAACTGGCGATTTGATCAGGAAATCGTTCCGGCTCGGTTTTGCCGCCTCGAATAACGAGGCCGAGTATGATCGCTTATTGCCGGGCTACGCCTCACACAAGCTGTCAAAGCGAAGCGACTAATGGACGCGTACCTGTAGATAGTTTGGGATCTCGTCAAGGGGTTCGAGTTCTTCGAACTCGTGAAAGTCCCACGCGGGGAAAACGTCTGTGCAGACGCCCTTGCAGCTTTAGGAAGTAAACTCAGGGACCAAGTCCAAAGAACAATCCTAATCCACCAGATCGACAGGCGGAGCATTGATCTCGCTGAAGAACCAGAGGCCGAGGTGACGCACGTTCTCGCAATCACACAGTCTAAAGAAGCAGAGGCGGACTGGAGGACCGAGTTAATCGATTTCCTAACACATGATAAGCTCCCCGAAGAGAAGTGGAAGGCCCGACGACTTAAGGTGCGAAGTTTGAACTACGTCGTCACCGACGGCTTACTTCACAGATGGACGGCTAACAAGGTCCTACTCCGATGTATCCATGGCGAGGAAACGTACCTCGGCATGGCCGAGACACATGAAAGAGCCGAAGATAACCATTTTGATGGACGAGCTCTCGCCTTGAAGGTAAAAAGCCTAGGCTTTTCCTGGCCAACTATGATCACCGGCTGTGAAGCGTTCGCGCGGCAGTGCGAAAGTGTCAGAGACATGCCTCGACGATCCTTTGCCCTACCGAAGCCTTATGAACAATGACAGCCCCGTATCCGTTCATGCGATGGGCGATGGACATTATCGGACCGATGCCTCTATCTCGGCAAAAACGCTACATCTTCTTTCTTACAGATTACTTCACCGAGTGGATAGAGGCCGAATCTTACGCATCGATCACCGAACGGGAGGTCCAGAAGTTTGTGTGGAAAAACATCCTCTGCCGCCACGGTATACCCTATGAAATCGTCACTGACAACGGATCCCAGTTCATCGCACAGAATTTCCGCGAATTCTGCAGACAGTGGAGGATCCGCCTAAACATGTCCACACCTC
Source organism: Eruca vesicaria subsp. sativa (assembly GCA_932364175.1). Lineage (NCBI taxonomy): Eukaryota > Viridiplantae > Streptophyta > Magnoliopsida > Brassicales > Brassicaceae > Eruca > Eruca vesicaria. Next base: position 104,135 of record CAKOAT010528487.1, read on the forward strand.
GCTACCCGCAAAGCAACGGCCAAGCCGAATTCTCGAACAAGACAATCATCGACGGGATCAAGAAGAGACTCGATCTAAAGAAAGGAATTTGGGCGGACGAATTAGACGGAGTCCTTTGGTCGCACATAACAACGCCTCGAGGCGCAACCAAAGTGACACCTTTCTCTCTTGCTTACGGAGTCGAAGCCATGGCACCAGCCGAGGTAAATTTCACTAGCTTACGACGTTCGCGAATGCCACAGCACGTCGAGCTCAATAGCGAGATGTTGCTGGACGCCATCGACGCTATCGAAGAAAGGCGAGATCAAGCCTTGCTTCGTATTCAGAACTACCAAAATCAGATCGAGAACTACTACAACAAGAAAGTTCGAGCCCGAACTTTAGCAATGGGGGACTTTGTCTTACGCAAAGTCTTCGACAAAACAAAGGAACCAAACGCAGGAAAGCTTGGCGCCAATTGGGAGGGCCCTTATAAGATCATCAAGGTAGTTAAACCGGGAGTATACCACTTGGAAACTTCGACAGGCGAGCTGGTGTCGCGAGCTTGGAATTCGATGCACCTCCGAAGATATTACACAACGTAAGTAAGCGAGCTAGCGACTACAAAAAAAAAAGAAAAAAGAAAAAAAAAAGAAGCACGAGCTACAACACCCAGTCACTCTAGCTCTCCGAGTAGACCTCCCAACAATCGTTTACTCGGCAATCTGAACTACGTCTGGCTTGATCCTCTCCCGAGGTACATAGGCAGCCTTAACATGTCCAGCCACAACCAAAATAAAAATTAAATCCTAAGTAAATGCGCTCTTCAGCCACTTTTACTCGTCGAGCAGATGAACTAGCAACGTTCACTTCAGCTCGACAAAACCGAACTACGAACGGCTTGATCCTCTTCCGAGGTACGTAGGCAGCCTTAACTGGTCCAGCTGAAACCCCAAAACGAACCCATCGCGATGCCCAGGTCCTGGTATTCCCATACATGCGGAAACCATGGATCACGCACCGGCACTTGTGCGAATTTGCCGAATGCGCCCTGATCAGGCAGGCATTCAGCGAGCCCCGCCAGTTACGGACAGTACCGACTAACTGGCGAAGAGACGACAAGTTCGATCTCGCGATAAATCCTTGAGTAGGGATCGGGCGACCTAAACTCTACGGATTTACTTCGTGATGATTCGGAGCCCTTGTCGGCCTAATTAAGAATAGAACCTTAGACATTGCTAAGCAGGTTGGGGCCTCGCCCAACCCACGAGCAATGACTAAGTCGGACAAGTGAGCCGAGCTCGGGTAACAGACGCTAGTCCGAGTAATGCTCCAAGCAATAGTTTGTCGAATTCGGAACAAGAACCAATTCGGAGAATGACAAATCTCTAATGGATCCTCCGAATTTAAAAACTAAACGAACACTTGCCGAGCAAAAACTCTAAACTCAACGAAAATTACGCTAAGGCAAATTTTCGGACGAGACCTAAAGGTTCGAATTTAAAACATGGGTTACTTCGGAAGCGAACGAACTCTGATAACCCCTAACTAGATTCGACGACCACGAGGCGAGTTCCCGTCTCGAAGCATCGAACTGGATTCAAAATATGCAATGAAAATCACGCTAAGGGAGATTTACAAAAAAAAAAGGAGCATTAGAATCCATTGAAAAACAAAGCCTCCGTGGCGAACACCAAAATAGAGTCAGAAGAAAACCCCTCCGTAAGGGTATAACAACGAAATCGAATAAAGAACAACAACTCCACAAGCGGAGGGAAAAGATGGTACGAAGTAAGAAAGGGAGGCGTCGCAGCAAGGCAGGTTACTCTTTGGATACCTCGACATCGTCGTCACCGCGGGTGTCCGTCTCCTGCGTCGACAAGCATTCGTCGACGATGCCGGGTGGCTCGACGCTCGCTGATTGGTGCCTTGGTCCTCATCCGTCAATGGCGGATTGGGTCTCCCCTTGTCACTCTCGATGGACTTGCCTCGATCGAAACCATCGAGACTCGATATCTCTATCTCATCCGAAGGATCGGGAACACGCAAAGCACCATCCAAATTGACTGGGGAACGAATTTCAGCAGCAACCACAGGGTCGAGTTCCTCCATGTTCGACCTATTCAGGTCGAACCCATCGACAACATTTCTTTTGTAACCAGCCATCATGTAAGTGAAGATCGTGTCGTACTTTTCGACCAAAGCGTTCATGCCTTCGTCAGCCTGGAAACGTAGCACATATCAGCATAAGTATGAAAAGGCACAATCGCCATGTTTAAAGAAGAAAGATAAAGACGACTTACCGCCTCCTTGAGACGAGCTACGTTCAGGTAAGCGTCGCGAAAAGTCAGCTGGTCAAAACCCGGGAGGATCCTCGGGTTGCAAGCGCGAGCCGGATCAGCCGACGGGCCAGTTCCCTCGTCGGAAAGTGCTACGTTCTTCGTCGTCTTCTTCTTCTTGCCCGCCTTCTTCTCCTTCTTCTTAGAACCTTCAGTAGGAACCATGTCCTTTCCGAGAGATACATCCTCGTTTGAAGGATTCAGAGCAGTATGGTCTTGCTCCCCTTCAATCTTTTCCTCGGAAGGATTACCAGCGTCATCACCATCTCGAGCCCCCGAGCCCTCCTTGGAAGCAGACCCATAACCCGCAAGCTTAGAGCTCTTCTTCTTCTTCTTCTTCTTCTTCTTCTTCTTCGCGGGAGTCTCCACGGACGGGATACCGCTGCTCGGGTCCACTTGGACTTTAGTATCCGCAGCTCGCGGCATTTTCGAACCCCCCCCCCCCCACAGACGGTTCGGGCATATCCAAAGCAACAATCTCTGGAAGTGATAGAGTCGCATCACCGGAATGATCCCCTCCTTCCAAGTCGAAACTATCGATCACATTCATCAGCTGGGTACCTTGCGATGCCCCTCCCCGTTTCTTCTTCATCGCTTGGGAAAGATCGACATGCTCTTTCATCGCTAACGCTTCCTTAACCACCCGTTGCTCTTCTGCCGTGTAGAGGTTAGATCTTTTCTTCCTGGGTCTAACCTTGCACCCAACGTCCTTATACCAGTCAGCTGCCGGGATAAAACAGCATTAAGTGACGCACATATTCAAAAAAATAGGAGAAGGAAAGCGGACAGGTGAAAGTCCTCGGTACCTTGATTGATACGATCTATCCAGCGTTGAATCCTCTCCTCGCTAATGTCAGGACACAATTGATGACCTAATTCGATTAGAGCTCGAGCAGTGGATAGGAACGAATGCGGAACGGCGGCGTCGGTCAGATAATAGTTAGGATGCGGCTCTGCACGACAATAGAAAACAGTTAGAACAGACAAAATCGACAGCAGTCAAGACAAGCTAACTACCCGCTACATTGTTCCAATAAGTCCTAATGTCGTCATTAGGAGGATCGACAAAGGCATACTGGTCGGACTTGACATAGAAGTAGGAATGCTGCCAGTTTGGGGTCTTGTCGGGATGACCAGTGATGATATTGTAGTTCTGCCTCATCCGGATCGAGAACATGCCATGGTTCAAGCGAGATATGGCCGTCAGCTGTTCAAACGCGTAGACGCACAACGTAACATCAATCTCGGCGGCCATGACCATAAGGGAAACCATAATTCGAAAGGCCCCATTCACCATCTGACTTAAGGCGAGATCTCGGCGCGAAACGTACGATGTCACGAGGTGACGCAGCGGAAACAAAAGCTTGGTATCACCTTCGAAGTACGATTCGTGACGCATTGATAACTGACTGGAGGCGACCACGGGCGTTGCTCTGCAGTCGGAATTAAATACGTAACACCCATAGCATTGCGAGCTATGAGTAAAGCTTCTACCGACTTCATGGTCGAATGCGTCTTCTCGGTTTTCGCCCAAAACTGAGTCCCAGCACGACGAAGCTTATCCTCAGGAAGCGCGGGTTCCCGTTCAAAGACCCCCACGCCACTATAGTGTGTAGGGGCCTTCGGGCGGGTATCTTCTTCTTCCGGCTCCGCGTTAGCTCGGCTAGATCATCTAGATCGAGTTTGCCTAGACGGATCAGCACGGGTTCGAATTGATGGCGGAGATCCGAGGCGCAGCATCCTCGGATCGTTCATTACTTCCGCGGCGAAATTCCCTTCATCCTCGCCCCTAAACTCTCTTTCCGAATCGACGACCAGTAATCTCTGTGCCAGGTCAAGACCGGCCGAATCCCTCAACGCTTCCCGATGCCTTAGATCAAAGTCGTCTAAGGGCTCACCGGTAGTCTCGTCCCGAGCAGGACTCGACGTCGTAGCAACCGCTTTCCCCTTCTCCTCCGCCGACAACCTCTTTCGCGGACACATCTTACCGACGGCGAACGTATATATTCTACAAGTAAGCCTAGAGAGAGAAACTAGAGAGAAGGGAGAGAAAGTGTACCTGTAGAAACAGAGAAGTTATGAGAATGAAGAGGGGAAGGGTATTTATAGGCAGGGAAGAGGAGCACGATTCTCAAAGGCATTAATTAGGTCTACTCGAACCTAGTTGGGCCTAAAATCCGCCTGCAACTGTTCATATTCCGAGTTAAATGGGCTTCAATTCCCAAGAAACCTCTAGAGCCCGCGACTGTTCACATTCTCTCCCGAGATCCGAGCTAACGACCACGAATGATCCTGTAATGAACTCAAGATCGACATTAACAGATGGGATGGGCCTCGAGCCGAGGACCCGCGCTCGCGAAAGCAACCATATCCGAATCTGCGAGTCGAAAGGCCGCTATTTGGGAAGACGACATAACGCATTAATTGACCTGGTTATTCTATGGGCTAACTTGATGAAATCCGCTCCGATTAAGGTCATAACTCGGCAGCGGATCTGGGGGACTTACTGTAGGTGGTGGAATGTACTTCCTCACCAAGCCCATACAATAACGAGCTCAGCCCAAGCGAGTTCAGGCCCAACAAAAGAGCTCTCTGGTAATCAGCGATTAATTGAGCTTAGCTTGGCTAATCCCCGCGATTAACCGAGTTAAAGGTGTTTAAGCAAGGTGCTTGAGCTAGCAGGCCGACCAAGGCCCATTTGGCGAAAGCCCTCAGGAGCCACGATGAGTCTGCTAGGTCAGGGCATAACCACTATAAAAGGGAGAGAAGAGCTAACGAGAAGGGGATCCAAAAATTACTCTCACTCACAAGGCGACTAGAATTAGGGTTTTCACTCCTTTACTTCTTTTCCGACTTGTACGGCACGGCCGAGCTCCCCGCGAGACTCCGCCTCGCCTCTCATTTTCTTATTTGTAACCGAACTCTCTTATCAATAAAACCACACCTTTGGCTCTAAATAGTAAAAAAAACGCCTTTGAAATAACCCACCGAGGAGTCCTGTCACTCATTTACTAAACAGCCGAACTCGGTTCAAACACCCATTGAAACACTATTTGCGGTTAAATCTCAGCAACTTAAAGGAAAATATTCCTTTCTATGAGATAGATTGCAGCGACGTGTGTACAAACGATATTTTGAAGCTATTCGACAACAATTTTTTGTTTCCCTCTTGGCAAGCTTTCATTTTAAGAACATCCTCATTTTGTGTCTAGAAAAAAAAAAAATTTTGGTTCTCACAGTCCATTAAAATCGATTGTGTAATAAAAAAGTTCAACTAATTCCCTCTAAATACGTCCAGTGACAATTACATTCAATTCCATTAAACTTCTCAATCCAATAACACCCCATAAGGTTAAAAGTAAATTGCAGTTGTGAGCAATGGTGAGTTGCTCAAGAGAGTTTGGTTTAGGTTTTAAACAATAAAAGAAAGTAGTTAGATTCAAGATTACTATTCAGATAATCAGGATTATAATGCTATAGATGTCTTTATAAGTTGCTTGCAAGATATTAAAGAACTTCAATTATTAGATAAATCTATAGCTATCGCTATTAGACTCATCCATTGATCTGACTGCCGGCAATATTGACCGATGGTATGATCGCCATATCGGACGATATAGGTAGTCGTTGATCGACTACTCTATAGGAGTATCGATCGATATAGCTTCAGATTGAATTAAATATGTGTTCACCAAGATCATAAACCGGCTCTCGCATCGTCGCTAGAGGATCTCAGCTTATACCAGATGATTTCAGGATGATGATTAACAAGTTAAATCATTCCATGATCATAATCTAGTTAGCTACTCTAGAGTAAGCATTAGGGTTCATCAGGATAATGAATATCACAACTCAAAAATCCATAGTTGGGGTTTATCCCTCATAACTATTTGAACCCTAAATCTAACAAATGAATCTACTCAGACATGGCTAAGTGATTCATAGCAGCAAGGTAATAATAGAAATTCATTAGATTAGAAGATTGAACTCTTGGTTCTTTGAACAACAAATCTCTTTGCGTGTTTCTTCTAAATCTAGAATTCTATAACCTTTATGAAAATGAGAATAAGATGAAAAGAATACTTTTATAAATCAAAGAACATAAAAAGCATGTAAAAGCATGTCTAGCCAAAACACATAGGCAAAACTATAAATATGAGTTCTATTAGGTTAAAAACTCATCAGGGGCAATCTTGTAATATTGACAGAACTTGGGCTTCAAGGCCGAGTCGACTTGTTCTTCATGCTTCATATCGATCGATGGTACATGGTGTACATCGATAGATGGAGTATCTCAATTCGTCATCCTCTTCGGAAGCGTCGTCGATCGATTACACATGATGTGTATCGATCGATATGTATCTCTGGATATCGACCTTATTGTCTGATCTTTATAGTCATCTCGGGAAATCTCTCCTTTAAGTCCATAAGGGCACCTAAATCATCACTTTACTCCAAAATGCTTCTGAACCTGAAAACATACCTAATAGACTCCAAAACATATAAATATATTATAAAATCATATAAATACCATGGTCAAAAGTGGGTCAAAACCATGGTATATCAGATATGCACACTACATCATCGATCGATGCCGAAGGGGCGGAAGTCCAATTCGTGAGACAGCCAACTTGAAGTCCAAGACTTCACCAAATTACAAATATACCCCTGATAAGTTTTAACCTAAGTTTACATACTCTGCCAAAGTGTTAGAGGCAGAGAGAGCTTTTCTTGTATTCTTTTCACAGGAAAAGGTTTTTAGGATTTATAGTTTGGGAGAGAAGATCAACATAGAGATTTGTGATTGGAACTCTATTGATTTCTATCTATCTATAATCCATGCAAACAATTAATTAGCACCTATAGGATTATATTCTCCAACACTTGAATAAAAGTCCTAAGTCTAACACCTTTCCAATTAATTTCAAACCCTCATTCCATTCTGTCGAGTACTTGTCTTGCTAAACTAGAATATTTACTATTTTATGTTTACTTTTTTACTGCAATTTTACATTTAATGTTCACCTAGTATTATTATTTGATTAGATTTAAGTGGTTCCTTAGCTCTTTGTGGATACGATCTTTAAGTACTACAATAGATCTCTTATTTGAGAGAGTAAGTGATTCTTAGGGTAATTTGAGCACGTATCAACGATGCATGACATTCACCACCACCCATTATAATGTCACACACCATTTTCAAAGAATATGTATTGACCACGAGCATGCTTAATACATGATCATCAAGACTGGGGCATGTGCCGTGCTTCAGGGAAGGGGTGAGAAGGACCATGGTTGGTTAAACCCTTTGGAGTTAGGCAGACCAACTAGGAAGAGTTTAGGGTATTTATCGCTAATTGTGGATCCAACTTTAAAAAAAGGACTAGGTCATCCCTGCATAAACTGGTCGGATACTGGAGTCATACTCGTAATGAGCTAGAGGCAAGGAAAAACCTGTCAGAAATAATCCAAGGGAAGGAGGATGGTTTGGCATGCAAGAGGCATATCTTAGCATCACACAGTGTACCGGACAAAGCCTATGACAAATGGTATCAGAACATGATTCGTTAAATGTTGTTCCTCCGAGCACCCAAGGCGGCTAGTGAAGACATCATTTTGTGGTGATGTAACGATGCCAAGTCATCAAGTGAGTAGATGAAAGAGTTCTCCCAAGGGAATGTTGCTTCTCCAAGCACCTGAGGATGAATAAGCTGGGAATCTTCCTAGGATGGTATATAGGCACGAAGTCAAGTCATCCAATGGAGTAGAGACAAGCGTTTTGTCGTAAAATCTAAACAAACTATGAAGATTGGGTGGTGGAGGATGTCACACACCATTTTCACAGGATGGCTCGTAACTACGGGATATGCTTCATGCATGATCATCAAGATTGTGCAAGGGTCCATGCTTCAAGAAAGGGTTGTGCACATTGATAGGTGGTGGAGAATGTCACGCATCATTTTCACAAGATGGGTCGTGACCACGGGACACACTTAATGCAGGATTATCAAGACTAGGACATGGGTCGTGCTTCAGGGAAGGGACATGTAGAACAAATGTTAGACCATTTGTAGTAAGGCAGACCAGGCCGGAACTGTATAGTGTATATGTCACTGATTGTAGATCTGACTTTGAAGAAAGGACTACACCACTCTTCACAAATTGGTCGGGTACTGAAGTTGTACTCTTGATGAGGCCGAGGCATAACAAAACCTATCAGAAATGATCTAAGGGAAGAATGTTGGTTCAATATGTAAGAGGTATATCCAAACACTGTGCGGTCTTTCGAAAAAACATGTGACAGATTACTCTCTCCAAGTTTTAAAGGTGGTTTAACAAAATATTTAATCAAATAGACTACTCAATTTTTTTTTGAATTACGTGTGTCAAAGTTCGTATACACTATTTAAGAAATTGTTAACTTATTTTTTTTTTAAATAACTAAAGATAATTCAACCAATAAAGAAATATACGATATAATATAAATAGTTAAAAACACTACATAATATTAATTTTTTCATAGAAAAAAAAGAAATAATCATTTAAATTACAATAAAATTTTAATTTTAATATATCATTTAAAAGGAAACAAAAAGAGTACTGTTTGTGACACTTCTAATATATGGTTTAAATATGAATTTGTTGGTATATTTATGATTCATTACTATATTATTCTGTGCAATATCTATATACTCTTCTTTTGAAATTTCTAATTTTTATTTTTATTAGAAGTTGGACTGAGTATATCGATTTCTATTTTCACGTATGATTTATTCATTTTTTTTGGCTAAACACAGACTTTATTCATAATTCAAGGATTTATATTCTATCAAAGTAAGGACCTTTACAACAGAGAACATGCTATGCCACCAAATCAGCTTCAACATTTTGTATGCGGGGAATATAACCAAACAAAATTTCTTCAAAATGATAGTTAAAATGATGAAATAAAATACGAAAAAGATTGGTCTAGATTCTTTCTTCAGGGATTTCATGTTTGAAAATGCAGCTGTCATAACTAGTAACAAGATGGTAAGGACCTCAGCAATTAACATTGAAGAAATTTTTTTTGCGAGAATCACATAAACTGTAGAGACATCTAACACAAAAAGAGCTGAAGTAAAGACCTCTTAAACCATAGCTACACGGGAAAGCATCCCATGCTGCATCGACATGGCATGTAACCATAGACAGCAGGATTGAAAGGGAGGATGGGATTTGAAGTTGTCGTAGCACTACAAGAAAACAAGGAGGTTCCCGACGGAATTTCCTACAGAAAACTTGTTCGGCAATTAGCGAGGAAAAACCGATGGATATTGCTAAAACATTTCCCAATAAATCGTTGGGGTTCTGTCAAAAATTCCCGACTAAAAGCCGACGTCCTAAAATTCATCAGAAAATATCGAGGGTTTTATGACGATAATAAGCCAGTCGGTAACTTGTCAATAATTTCCCGAAGAATAAATCTATCTGTAAAGTGACATTTGAGATTCCTGATCGATTACCTACGCAGTCTGTATGAATATCATGTTCGTCAGTAATCCATCGGGAAATACCGACAGATTCACGACGGATAACTGTAGCTGTTTTATGACCGTTTGAAAATTAAATATTTCCTACGAATTCCTGACAAAAATATTCGTCGGGATTTACTCACCTTTCTCTATAAATAACACCTCCCCCTCATTCATTCATTCACAACTTAAATCAGAGCAAAAATATCATGAATTCTTACACATATTTTTGTTCTTGGATGGATCAACCTCATATGGATCTAAATACAAATTTACTTACAGAAGAATATGCACATGGTGTTCAAGAATTCATGGTGTTAGTGGAACGACTACCGGAAGCACCAAACGGTAAGTTAATATGTTCATGCTCTATTTGTAGAATAATAGAAGAAATAAGAAGATGGATATTTGGAGTCATCTATATTTAAAGGGTTTATGTTGGGTTACATGAGATGGTATCTTCATGGAGAACAATTATCGGATTATGCTAGCACTAGCGAACCTCATATTGCGGATAGGGTAGATGAACTTAGCACAGAGGTAGATTTTGGTGTAGGTACTATGCAAAAAGTAAATGATGCATATAGAGAAAAATTCCCTTCTCGAAAGAGGATGAAGATAAGCGAGAAGTACCCAATTTAGAAGTTACGAGATTTTTTGATACGCTAGATGCAGAAAAGCAGCCATTATACAAAGTATCTAGATGCAGCGAAGCAGTCATTATACAAAGGATGTATAATGGATCTAGAGATCGTTATTCACCTTTACCATTTATAGCAAGAGTACAATCGTGATTCAGAATTGACTGGGAAAACACAAGTGGGATTCATATTTTACCGATCGACTGGTTTCGTCGGGAATTACTGACCCACATATTCCGTCAGGATATCTCAAATTTCTCAGCCGGTTCCGGTCCATAAGTCCCGACGGAGGTATCAGTCAGTATTATCCGGTGGATTTCTTCGGTCAGGAAATCCTTACTGATTACCGACGAGGTTTTACCTACGGCATTTTTTCGGTTATAATCCGCCGGGAAAGGGTCTGTCGGTAACCCATCGTTGTCGATTTACCCCGACGGATCCGTGACCGATTTTCAATTCCCGACGAGTTAAGGCTGACGACCAGTTTCATAGGGAATCCATCCCAACGAGTTACCGACGATATTTTCTCTCGGGATCCGCCTATTTATTTTTAGTGAGGAACGTCATCTTACTTTACCCTGTTACTAGAAGTTGTGAGTTATGCCATTATCTTGCATCATAGATGGATTCAGTGAGGATCTCCATATCGGAGAAGACACGATCGTTGAAACACCGATTTTTATGGGCCTTCCATAAATTCTAGAGTATCCAAAGCCATAGTGGCACCAGTACTCCTGCATGAGGCAAGAAAAAATTTCCAAGCAAGAGGATATTAGTTCAATTATTGATGGGATTATTATTGTAGGTCTTGAGAAAACGAGAGATAGATCCCAGATTTAGATAGCAATTGGATAGTGGAAAAAGACGTGCAAATCATACCCGAACGGGTTGAATAGACACCAGGTTTCTCAAAGAGCCATGCAAGACGATCATGTGACAAAGCCGAACTTGTGATGCTCAAGATACAGATCTGATACCAAGATATGAATCGTCTTATCTTTCCAGATACCACGAGTTAATAATGGGATAGATGAAATCACTAATCAATAGAGTGGAAGTGGACAGCGCCGGTGGGCCTATAGAAGAGGTAGGGGAGTCGTAGCTTAGGGACAAATCTTGCCAAATTTCATATTTTCTCTGCCTATTATCCAATTCAAACATTTCTTTAGAATTTTTCTACCAGCGAAGATGCTTTTCTTTTATTAATTTACTAGGTGTTTTACTATCCCTTGTGTAGCAATAAATTTTTTTAAAATTATATTTAATGGTTTTTGTTAATATTTTAAATTTTATTATTTATATAAGTATTTTAATATAAATTTTGTTTTAGTTAAACAAAAATTAAGATAGAATAGTATGCATATATTTAAAATTCTAATCTTATATAAATTTTCATTTATTTCTTTGGGATAAAATATATTTAAATCTTCACTTCATATGTGATTTTTTAAAAAAATTTGGATATATTCCTAGAATATCAAATTTTACATAACTTCATTATTGCATCTTTTCATATCTTTATATGTTTAGAGGTCCATCATTTTATATGAAATACAAATGAATATATTTAAAATGTTCTAAAAAATCTTTTAAAAATCTATTTAGAATCTTTTTAAATTTATTTTCGAAAATTACTTAATTTACTTTAAATTATCATAAAATATACTTAGAAATGAAAACTGAATTTAGTTTTGGTTTATAAACGAATATTAAAAATTAAACCTTTTAATCATATTTACTCATAATAAAAAATGAAATTGATTAATTTCAAAATACATTCTTCTAATAATTTTAAAAGATTTTTTTAAAGTAAATAATTGCTTTATTTTAATTGTTTTAAATATATATATATATATATATATATATATATATATATATAAATTCTAGCAAATCTGTAAAATATTATAACTAGATCTATATTGTCAAAAATTGAACATAAATATTTTCACTAATTTCATTATTAGTCATGAAATGTTATTGTACATTAATATATATATATATATATATATATATATATTCAGCTATATTTAAAAAAATGAAAAGAATAAAATTATATCCTATTTTATCTATTTTCTAATAATATCTATAGTTTTAAAAGAAAACAATTATATTGAACTAAATATGATAAAGTTTTTTGAAATTGCTAAGTTAGTATATTTATGTTAATAAATATATAATATTTACTCTAATAATATAATATATTCGTAGAACGGGTTAACATTTGTAAACTATATAATTCATGTATAAAATTCAATTTATCTAAACTTTGTATATACAATAATTTATTATATAAAATTAATAAATATAAAAAATTATCAATCTAGTGTTTTGAATTACAGGTTACGATCATAACAAATTATAAAAAATAATTTTTAAATATGTTGTTTTTTGATCAAAAAAAAATGTTGTTTCATACATAAGAAATTGGTTTAATAATCAAACGTAAATTCAATAAGAAAAATATAGAATAAGAGAAAATATATATATGTGATGATTTGAATTCAACATATAAAATTATTATATTTCAAATAATTATACAAATATTTAAATATGTGAACAATATTAAAAATGTATATTTTGACCTATAAAATAAGTATTTATATATAAACATGAAAATATTTATCTACATGGTTGTACGGGTCGAAATCTAATACTCCCTCTGTTTCAAATTATATGTCATTCTAAAGTAAAATTTTCGTTTCAAAATAAGTGTCGTTTTATAATTTCAATGCAAAATTTATTGATTTTAAATGTTATTCTATTTTTTCATTGGTTGAAAAGTGGTTAGGTGTATAGGTAATTGTGTTTTTATTTTGAAAATATGTAAAATTAATTATTTTCTTAATCTGTGTGCAAAACTCTAGAATGACAATTAAATTGAAACGGAGGGAGTAAATAACTTAATACTCGTAGAAATAATAAATTCGATAGATTAGTGCATTGTTAAAAAGGTCCACTTTAATTAGCATTAACTATATTGTCAGCTCGAGCCAATATACGGCCACACAACTGTAATTAACAACTGTTGCATAAACTTTTTGCCCTTACAAGATTAGGATACACATTTTCATTCGTATTTTCAGTATGTTCAGTCCTGATAGGGATTTGCAAATTTTTCTTTTCCAAATATGAAGATTTTAAATTTTATTTATCTAGTAGTCTTAAGCAAACCTTATAAAGGGTTGTGTTAAAATGATATTTCTAACCCAGATAACCTTTTGCTATCCAATTTAATATTCCCTCTGTTTCATATTTGTTATTTTAGAGTTTAAATTTTGTTTCATTTTAAGTGTTGTTTTCAATGCATTTTTAGTTAGTTTTTCCAAATTTATTCTTATTTTTCAATTCGTTAATTAAAAGAATCAAAGAAATTAATGTATTAAATAAAAATAAAATAATAAATTTAATAGTTTTTTAAATAGGTGTGAAAAAATTTAAAATGACATATAAAATGAAGCTGAGGAAATATGTATTTTCACGTGTATTTATGCACAACGAAGGTAGCACAATAATTTTTTTTTTTTTTTAAAGATAAGTGTCATAATGCATGTCATTTTTTCATTTATTTGACTCGTATATATACAAAGGTACTTAAAGCTTGGAATGGACACAAATAGAAAATATAAATTTTATAAATATCCATAATCCGAGGTGATTCATCCGATTAATTAATTAATTGATTTATCATCTTCCTAATTATCCAAATATTCAGTGTTTGGTTATCCATTTTTTTAATATTTTTTAACTATATATCCAATATATATCTGCTAATATATATCCGATTCTCTATGTATAAAAAATAAACATCTAAAAAATCTAAAACGAATATAAAATAATAATATTATAAAAAATTACAGAAAATAATTATTTAATTTAATATATAATAGTAAATATGTATACCTATATATGTATATAAAGACTAGATTACATATTCGTTTCTAGAAATATTAGTATTCTGATTTGATTCATTTTTATAGATCCACATTAATATCTAATTTTCTTCATAAAGTTATACATATTCAAGTTCGAAGCAAAACAAATAACGAATCAAATTAAAATTTAGAAATATTTCACCGAGTCATACTTAAAGCGTAGATCATATAGCATATATTTTACACATATTATATATTTTTAGTATAGTATCACTACAAGAAAATTAAGCATTTACTAGGAAATTTTACTAGGAAAAATCTTCCTCGTAAAGTTACTAAGCATTTACTAGGATCTTACGAGGAAAGCAAATTTCCTCGTAAGATCCTCGAAAACTTACGAGAAAATATTTTCCTCGTAAGACTATAGTAAATTTACGAGGATCTTACGAGGAAAAAGTAATTTTCCTCGTAAAGTCGTAGTAAAGACTTTCCTTGTAAAGGCATAGTAAAATATTACTATCAAGCAGATTCTACACCACTCACGCAGGAAAGTGGTAAGATGTTCTGTCCTTCTCGGAAATGCTGCAATAGCAAATTAGGCCCTCGTGAAAATGTTTGGAAGCATTTAATAAATAGAGGTTTCATGCCATATTATTATATTTGGTATCAACATGGAGAAGATGGTAGTTGTAGGAATGAAGGTAGCAGTAGTAATCAGGTTGAATTACCGGTTGATCATTTGCGTAATGAAGGTAGCAGTAGTTATAGCTATGATCATCACCAAGAGGAACAAATGGTAGATTGTGATAGGGTTCATGATATGGTAGGTGATGCATTTGTAACTCATGATGATGATGAAGTTGAAGAACCTAACTTAGATGCA
>CAKOAT010528487.1:125286-146144 GCA_932364175.1 Eruca vesicaria subsp. sativa
GCTTACGAGGAAATCTTTTCCACGGCTTTACGAGGAAACCTTTCCTCGTAAATTAGCTAGGCCTTTACGAGGAAAATAGGCTTTACGATGAACGTCTTTCGACGAAACACGTTTCCTCGTTATTTCCTAGTAAAGGGCCATTTACTAGGAAATAACGAGGAAAACCCGTCCTAGTAAAGGACGTGTTTTCTTGTAGTGTATACACATGTTAGGGCTTATTTGGTAGGAAACAAATATTGAGTTTCTAGACAAAATAAGAAAGATACAATTTTTTAAAATACTAACTAATAGAAGAAATGAAAAAGAGACAATCTTTGTGAATACTAACCAATAGAAAATGCGGTATTAGCATTTTAAAATGGGGAAAACGTCATTTAAATAATCAATTTTCAAATTTGTTTGAAATAAAGCATCAACTTTCTCGTAAGCCAAAAAAATACTGAACTTTTGTTGATAAGCTATTTTAATAACAAACTTTCGTCGACCATACCATTTTAGTTATATCGTTAGTCAACAGTTATAGTTGACTAACGGCAAACCTAAACTGGCTTTTAAAGTTGATGATTATTTTGGCACGAATATAAATCAACATTTTTCTAAAATAGTGGATATATTTTAGATATTGAAAACTATATTTTTAATAAACATAAAAAAATAAATAAAATTATAAAGAAAAAATAATTCCAACCAAAATATAAAAATAACTCAGTGTAAAATAATTAGTTAACGTATCGTTAATTGAGTATCTTAGTTATAAAATAATTATAAAGATTTTATAATTATTTACGATTATTTTTTTAAATATTTATATAATTCTATTTGGATTACGTTTTATAATTTTATTTTCAAATTTGTTAGTGAATTATAATTCAACTCTTGATTACTAAACTAAAAAGTTATCAATTAATGGATTCTTCATAATTCCTTATATTTATAATAAAGATCTTCAAACAAATCTGTATAATTTCTCTAAATTTGTTACAAGGGTTTTATGCATTTAAAGAAAAAATAAGTTTCACCAAAAATTTTAAGATCCAAAATGTTCTTACATCAAGAGTTTCCATTTTGGATGAAAATTATTTTTCATTAAATGCAGAAAAACTCTTGTGAGAAATCTAGAAATTATAAATATTTTTTTGAATATCTTTATGATAATATAAAGAATCATGAATGAGTCTCTTTATATTGATGAGAAAAAAAAAGAATTAAAAAGAATCCATTAACCGTAAATTTTTTCGTTTAAGAATCAAGAGTTGAATTAATATTTCAATAACAAATTTTTGTAAATAAAATTATAAAACTTAATCCAGATAGGATTATATAAATATTTTCAAAAATAATCATAACTAATTAAAAAGTCTTCATAATAATTTTTAACTTAAATACTCAATTAATGATACGTTAGCTAATTATCTTACACTGAGTTCTTTTTATATTTTTGGCTGGAATTATTTTTTTATTTATTTGTGTTATAGTTTTTAGAAATATATTTTTTTAATATTTAAAAATATATCTAATATTTTATAAAATGATGATTTATATTTGTGCTAAAAAATCATCAACTTTAAAAACCATTTAAACCTACCGTTAGTCAACTATAACTGTTGACTAATGATATGAATAAAATGATAGGGTTGGAGAAAGTTTTTGAATAAAATGGCTTGTCAACAAAAATTAAGTGTTTTTTTTTACTTACGAAAAAATTGATGTGTTATTTTAACCAAATTTGAAAGTTGATAATTTAAATGACATTTTTTCCTATTTTAAAATTGAGTTGGTCTCTCGAAGAGAAACGATTCTCATTTCGCTCCTGACTTTTGTTAACACTTTTAAAAAATTTGTTGTCTTAAGAGATTTATACAAGAGTCTGCCATTGTGGATAACAATGTTCATGGACTTCAGATAGTTTTTCTTTTACTGAATAGTTAAGATAGTTGTGTACTTGTGTTTTGATATTTTGTTTCTGTAGATGGTTGTGCTTTGTGAGTTTTGCGTCAGTGGCCGTTGAGTTCTCCATGCTGTATAAAAGATTAAAATCAAACGATTTAAGAAAGTTCAAAGATTGACCAAAAAGAAAAAGAAAGTTCAAAGATTTTTAAAATCACTCTTTCAACTTCTAGGAATAAATGTACTGCGTTTTATCTGTTATTGGTCGGAATGTACTGTTTTAACTTGTGTATTAATATGAGGGATTGTCTTCCAAAATTACCATCAGTTTGGCTAACAAAAAAAAACAAAGTTTTATATGAATATATAGAATTATCTCGCACAGTACGCCACGTGGTTGGTAATAAAAGAATTATGAATTATGATTTCTTGTTAATTTTAAAGATTTACTCATTATCATATGGTGTAGTTAATGCGAAAGCACAGTACTTTCTTGACATTAATACTCCCTCTGTTTTTGTTTAGTTGACGTTTAAGAATTTTTCACGCATATTTAGGAGATTAAGACAATACCTGTTCTAGCCTTTTGTATATAGTTAATTTACTCAAGCCGATTATTACGATAGATGATAATACAAGGGTAAATGAAGTCATCTTTGGTTATTATTTGCCTAGATTTTTGGAAACGACTAATATTTTGGAACATAATAAAAATGCCAAAACGTCATTTATTTAAGAACGGAGGGAGTATTGGATAACACTATTTTATTCCACCACTCTTTTGCACGATCTATGAATGATCAGCGCGGCTCCACGTATGCACAAAAACAAAAGTAAAATTAAAATAATTACAAAAGTTTAATGAATTTTCATAAATACTAAAACTATATTTATTGAAAGGTTGTTAAATAGGGTTTTTAGTTTTGGTTATGAGATTTTTTTTTAATTTTTAACTAAGAAAAATTAAAAATCAATTTTTAAATAAGAAATACAGAATCAAATCTTAGTAAAAAATGTTAAAGAAAACAAAAATATCAAATGATATATTAAAATCCCATTTTAAGAATCCCTAATAAATAAATATGCCCTTGAAAAACAACTATTGACGCATTTTTCATTAAGTGTAGATGGTGAAATCAATGTAATACCGACAATTTCTGGACTGAAGTTCTGAATCTTTTATCTCTGTTTACAATGTATACTTAAAAGTAAATGTTTTCTAAAAACAACATGTTTCTTGTGTTACTCCCAGTTCTCTAGAACAAACCAACAGCAAACAAACTAAACTATTGGGTTTACAAAAAAAGAAAAACTGATCTACTCGAAAGTGCCCACAAATTAATACATTTGGTTGATTCAAAATCTACTGGATATACTCGATGGGCCTTTAGCACATAAATGTGTAGTGTATTTACCAGTCACTAATGTTTGGGCCATTTTTAATAATCGACTTGATAACTCTCTTTTTTCCCTTGCACAATTTTTGCCTTTCAATTATTTTTAATTAAAAACTAGAGTTTAATCCGCTCGTCTGAACGGTTGTTTATTTTTACTAATTTATATTTTATTTAAATATTATATAAATAAACTATTTATATTTTACAATTTAAAATGAATATAACTTCATATTTATATTTTGATAATGATTTTTGATTTATGTATGTATTAGCATTTGTAAAAACATAAAGTGTGACGAATCATTATTTTGATCATGATTTTAATCTGTATATTTTTATCATGTTTTGACCCGTGTATTTTATTTAAATAGAGCATAAAAAGGTAAGATTATAAATACATACTCCCTCGTCATTTTATCGTTTTAGGTTTTTGCATACATATTTAAGAAAACATTTAATTTTACATATTTGAAAAATAAAAACGCAATTACCTATACACCTAACCACATTTCAACCAGTAAAAATAGAAAAATATATAAAATTAATAAAGTCTGCATCGAAATTATAAAATGACACTTATTTTAAAACGAAATATTTTTCTATAACGACATATAAATTGAAACAGAGGGATTTTACTGTATATGCTAAATCAACGATACACTAAATTAGTAACATAATTTTATTTATAGATAAACTAAATTATAGAATATATTTATTTTTAAAAAAAGAATGAACACGATTTTTAACAAATGAATCATTGTTATAGTAAAAGATATTCTTTAAGATTGTGGGTGTCAAAAATAATATTATCAAGGACAAAAACAGTGTGCAAACACTTAACAATAACCCCTAAGACAATACAAATACAAACACATAAATAAATTTTTACATTAAATTATATAAACAATTATAATGCTGTATGTAATATATTTATATTTGTGAGAATAAAATATTTTCCAGAACAAAGGAAAAAAAGAGTAGAATAACGTTAGAGGAGGGGGGAGTGATCCTAAAGGAAAATGTAAATTATATTGTTACCTAAATAGTTCATGGATGTGCATTAAGGTTAATAATATTTGATATGATGTTGTTAAAAAAAATTTTAGCTATGCAATATATAAATTTAATTTAGAAAATATTTGAGTAATTTTTAAAAAGATATGGAAGGCAAAAAGTTAAGAGTAATTGTTACTGTATTAATTTTGGAAAAAATAAAGTATCCATAAATATAACTTCATTTAATACATTAGTGGCATGACAATGTAAATATAATGAAAAATTACAGGGTAATCTACTTTTGTACTCCCTTTTTAAGAATTAGATTGCAAAAACAAAGACAGCGACAAAACAAAACTTGTATGTCCTTGTGGAATTACCCACTTACCGGCATTACTCTTTCCGCATAGATAAATATCGAGACAATTAGGTGAATACACATGACCGAATCAAAATTAGGTAACTACCTATATAAAAAAATAGTTTAGTGTAGATTGTGGAGAAATCACCTCAGACGCCATTATACAAAAGAAAAATTAAATCACTTACATCCTTTACAAATCTCTCTATCCCTTCATTTCATTAAAGCATAATATATTACGAAATTGGCCTCAGGAAAAAGAAAAAAATTAAATAAAATCAAAAAGACATACCGACAAAAGCGTTTGTGCTTGCGGTCTGGAGTTTGCAGTCTGGTTCTACTTCTTTCTATTTGCTTTTGGAGGTGAAAAAGGGGGAAAAAGAACGAGAAACCCGACGACGCTCTCCGTCAGAGCTCACTCCTCACATGGTGACCTCTTCCGAGATTTGGCTCTCCTCTCCCAGTCGAGGTTCCTCCGGGTTGGTCTTCCGCCGTATCTTCATCATTCGAATCCCCTATATAAGGCTGATCTTCTCCTCAAATGGGTATGTATAACAGTTGCAAAACTCAAGTTTGAAAACCTGATTGGAATGGATTTGGATGTTTTTCCATCTATTATGACCTNCATGGTGACCTCTTCCGAGATTTGGCTCTCCTCTCCCAGTCGAGGTTCCTCCGGGTTGGTCTTCCGCCGTATCTTCATCATTCGAATCCCCTATATAAGGCTGATCTTCTCCTCAAATGGGTATGTATAACAGTTGCAAAACTCAAGTTTGAAAACCTGATTGGAATGGATTTGGATGTTTTTCCATCTATTATGACCTGAATTGAGTAGGAAATAGTTGAATTGTTTGAATCGTATTACATTGAATGTAAATTTGGAAATCAATACCGGTTAGAGAGGAAAACTAATGAAACTAGTATTACTGATAACTGTAGTATAGCAAGTAATACTGATATTACATAATAAGTTTATGCTTATGAAATAATTTTGTTGGCACGTTGTCTATGAATAATGAATGACATTCAATGGTCTTGGCAGGATCTAATGAGCAACAACGTCATCATACATTTCAGATGCGAAAGGCACATGTATAGTTTATTGTTTAAGAATAAAGCGGACGTTATAACTCTTTCAATGGTAGAAGCACGGATATGCAAGAAGCCTGCGTTTAATGAAAGTTCTGTGAAGTTGAAATTGAGTTACATCCCACTGCTGATTGGGTGTGAGGAAAAATTTATCATTTCTGATGATGAAGACCTTGGTAGTTATCTATCGTCCCTCAATAATGAGAACTGCAGGTGCATATTGTATGTGAAAATCATCAGAAGACCAGAACTCCCCGGGCAACTTTCAAGAGCCGACAAACGAAGTTCCTTAGGTACGAACTATGAAGTGTTGCATTCAAATGACACTGATTTAAAAGATAAAGCCATAAATTTATATGGTGGCAACATTCTAATTCACAAAAAAAATCGGGAGGGGGGGGGATAGTGGCAATTGAGGAGATGTTGGAAGAAGTTGATGAAGAAGTAAATTTGGATGAAAATGGTGGTGGAAAGGATGCTGAATGTTCTGGTGAAAAGGAGGATGAAAGTGCTGGTGAAAAGGAGGATGATAATGCTGATGGGAGAAAAAAGTCAGAAATGCGTGGTAGATATGGAGAGGCTCCTCCTCTTGGCAAACCGGTTCAGTTTATGGAGGCATGGGAAGACGGTTTGGGGTTGAAAATACAAAAAAAGTTTGTTAGTGAAAAGGCAGTGCAAGAAGTGGTGGATCGAGGCGCATGTTCTAAAAGTTTTGGGTTTGACGTGGTATAATTTGATAAGCAACAATTAGTGCTAAAATGTCCTAAGGAAGGTTGTAAATGGGGACTACGAACTTCAAAGATTCAAAAGAGTGAAATGTTCTTTATTAGAATGTACACCAACATGCATACATGCTCTCGTGGAAGTCAGAGTAAATGCAACTCTAGGAGGAAAGGTACACCACAGCTAGTTGCATCGATATTGCATGATGATTATCCAGGACAAGTGGAAACTGCTCCTCATAAAAGCATTGTTGAACTTGTCTGGAATAAACTAGATGTGAAGGTATCACACTCCACTGCTTTGCGAGGTAAAAACGAAGCTGTAAACGTTTTGCGTGGTACTCCAGAAGAAAGTTACGAGATGTTGTTTTGTTATTTGTACATGTTGGAGAAGATGAATTATGGGACAAGAAAAAGCTTAAAATTGGATGAGTCAGACAAATTCAAGTATTTGTTCATCGCTCTAGGAGCTAGCATAGAAGGTTTTCAAGAGATGAGGAAAGTTCAATCCAGATATCAAAGCATGTTCTCTTATACCATAGCGGATGAGACAACCATTCACCGCAAACCATGCCTCTTTTTCCTTTACGATGCGTACGTTTCAGAGAAGGAGCATCCACATCCCCATTACCTTGTGGTTTCCAACCTGTGGCATGTGGTATATGTGTTTGAACTGCGGATGATTCTCAAACCAAATCTTCTCTTCCGGACTCATCGGAGGCTTTAATTCCTTTAGGGTTTTCATTACATTAGCAATAAAATACCTCGTCGATATCTTGATCTTCTTCCTCTACTCAGGCGGTGGGAATTACAATCCCAACGGTTTTATCTCCTCCGGTACCTCTTCAACGGAATCCTGTAAACAAACAACAAACATTGTCATTTCGTTATACATAGTTATACTTCGGTCGAGGATTTTTACTTAGTTTGCCTTAGTTTTACTTAGTTATACAATATCACAACCTATAGGGTTTAAGCTACTCTACACCAAACCATCAAAAAAATCAGTAACACCCGTTCAATTACTAAATAAGATCAAACATTATCATTTCATCCTATCACAAAGAAAACAGTTATCCTTAGTTCTACCAAATGAAACTATGAGACAGAGCTAGTATTTCTACTAACCTCGCTTAAGGTTGGACTGGTACTTCCTTCTTCTCTACCTCCTTCATTGCTCTGCACATTTTCACCAACATGATTATTCTCACAGTTCGCCTCTTCTTCCTCTGAATCTACTTCACTTTCATGCGGATTCACCTTTCCTTCCTCTGAATCTACTTCATTTTCATGCGGATTCGCCTCTTCTTCCTCTCACCTCTCTTCCTCATCTTCTCCTGAGTTCTCATTCTCTTCTACAAGGTTTTCCTCGTTCTCCTTTTCTTTCTCTCCATCTACAACAGGATTGTCCTCCTTTTCCTTCCTTTTCTCTCCATCTACAACAGGGTTGTCCTCGTTCTCTCCATCTACACCTACAACAGGGTTATCCTCGTTCTCCTTCTCTTTTTCTCTATCTACAACTGGGTTATCCTCGTTCTCCCACAACAAGAAAACATGTCCTTAACGACTACAATTATAGTAGTTAGTTGGTCGTAATAAGGGCATTACGACCAATTAACTTCCAAAATCGAATGGTCGTTATTCGCTGGTCGTAATTTCTTATTAAAGGCACATTGGTTGTAATATTACGACTAAATACATTAGTCGTAACATTATGACTACAGGGGCTGGTCGTAAGTTAGACGTAAATGCATTGTCGCAATAATGACGTAAATTACTTCTACATATTAGTCGTAAATTTACGACTAAAGAACATCGAGGGTAGAGGTAATCTGGTCGTATATTAACGACTACTTTACATCGACTATAGATGTTCATTGGTCGTAAATTTGAGACCAATTTACGTCTTGATTAAAATATTTATCAATTTTATATTTTAATTAAAATATAAATATTTTAATTTCTTTAATTAAAATATTTAATTTATTTTTTTTAAAAATTGATAAATTTAAAAGAAAATATCTAATCATCATCTATAAACATAATAATATCCATAATATAAAATATTCAAAATAAAAATTAATTAAAACTAAAAAACTAAGCATTAAGTTTTATTTCAACGAAGAGATCAGAACCAGTCTGATCCGCACGTCGCTTTAAATCTGCATGCTCTTTCGGAGTGGGGCCGGGGTTAAAGCTCAGACATAGATCATGCCACACAGAGGCAACATACGTGTTTACGTTCGAGGTGTCTCTACCATCAGATCCAACATATTCTCCATAGCCTTAAATTTTTCCTTGTGGTTGGCTATGACTAGGCTGGCAGCCGTCAAATCCCTCTAGAGAGAGGAATCTTCTTCCATTCTTGAAGCATGTTGATATACCATGATTTTGACCCACTTTTGGTCATGGTATATGAGTATTTTAATAACTATTTATTATATTATAGAGTCTTTTTAGAGTATTTACAGGTTCAGGTACGTTCTGGAGAAATATGGTGATTTTGGTGTCTTTTGAAGCATTTTGAGTGTAGAGCTGCACATACACGTCATATGTTTAGCTATGGATGGAGACTTTACCACCGTTAGATTGAGTCCATCTTTTGACAAAATATAGAGTTTTGAGTTAGCTTTCCAATTCCACCGGTTTTAGGTCAATCAGAATCCTTTAGCAGAAGTTATGCCCGTTTTACTGAATAGTGGCCAGTCTGCCTCGCGAGAGGAAGCTGTCGAGAAGATAAAGAAAAATCAATCTATGCAACACTCTTGGTAGTGATCGATATTGATCCCAGAACGCGGGTCAAGCATATTTTATGACTGATTTATACCCAGGAGTTACCAAAATTTACCAGAATGCCCTTGGATGACCATAAATCATATTTATGTATTTTGTAAGCCATTGTTGACGGCTAAGCTTTTTTTTTGTTTTATTGTTCTTAGTTCTAGGAGAGAAGGGGGAAACTCCATCAGAGTCCTCCTGGAACTCCATTGGTTTTATTATTTATTCTATTTCTTTTATACTTTATATTTATTTATCTATGATTTCCGTGACAAACTCCATGCTAGAATAGATCCACCTTTTAAGTTTAGGGTTCAAATAGGTTAGAGGCATTAGTCCCAACTATAGGATCGCTTGTTGTGATATTTTTTAATAGAATAATCTTAATTTCTATGTTCTAGATTAGCTACCTAGAAACCTAATCTAAGGAGTTTATATTGTTTGAAGAATTTTTAGACAATCCTATATATCCTGAATTTATTATATTAAGCTAGAATTTTATTAGAAATACAGCGATAGTTTGATCTAGGGATCCATAGTGAGTATAGATTAACTCGCGCATAACACTTAACTAGCCGTGTCGATCGATATTCCTATTGGAAATCCATCGACGTCGTGTAAAGTGTATCGATAGATATTCCTATAGAATATCGATCAACACTGCTATTGATCAAACATTATTGTTTGGGTCAACAAGATCTAGTTAATAGACTCATTTAGTAATGCGAACGCTTTGCTTGATTTGTTATTTAGTGGTTAAGCTCTTCAATATCATGCATACAATAGTTTAGCACCTATAGGATTATAATCTCCAATACCTGAATAGAAACCCTAGATCTAGCAACCATCCTTCCATCAAACAACTCTCTGCCAAGCTGAACAATTGTCTTATTCATCTTGTTTACTGCTTTATTTACTACTTTATAATTATTTACTTCTTTATTATTTACTTGCCTAGATTATTCATAAATGTTTAAATCTAATTGGTTCCCTAGCTCCTTGTGGATTCGATCCCTACGTACTATAGCTGTAACCTTATTTGAGAGAGTAAAGTCACTCCTTAGGATAATTTGAGTGATATCAAATTTGTCGTCGTTGCCGCGGAGCTTTGATAGCCATTAAATCTTATTTAGTTAGATTTATTCTAGGTTTTGTTACTGTTCGAAAAACTGATAAAATTATTTCTTCTCTTTCAGATACATACATCTTAGTACCAGAAAACAATGAAGCAAGAATTTCCGAGTCCTTCAAGGAAGGAACATGCTGATTTATGCATGATCCCTAAGTCCACGAGGGAATAATCGATCGACACCCTCTAAGGAGCAGCGATCGATAGTGTAGCCCAGAAGTTGATCGCCACCCTCCAAACAGCATCGATCGACTGCGTACACCATAAATCGATCGACACACAATCACGAGAATCGATCGACAATGCCCCGCCGGAAGAAGGTAAGTTTTTACTTACCACAATTGTTAATGAGAAAGTAGTCCAAATTGAACCAATAGGTCAAATAAGCAATGCAATTAGCCAAATTTAAAATAAACGAGGCACCAAAATCCCTGTTACAATCCATTCCACTTTGAATAAAATTGAAGAAATAAAATTGCCCATGCAAGACTAGTTAAACCATGTTCTCCTGAAATCGATCGACATAGTTCACCTCGTGTCGACCGATACTACTCTCCCGAAATCGATCGACACAATTCATCCCGTGTCGGTGGATACTGTCTACTACCCCTAGATCGACACGGTTGATTCTGTGTCGATCAACACCGCTCATCTCCCGTCGATCGACACCAACAATTCAACATCGAGCGACACCACTTGTGGAAGGACATAGAAGGTTTACTTTGAGCTGAAACCGACGTATATCAATCTTATGAGTCAGCGTCCCTTTCATGGCCTTCCTGACGAAAAAACAGTGGATCATATCGACATGTTTGAAAAATTACTATGGTTTCTCTTTAATGAAGTCCCTGAAGACCATCACTTCTACAAAATCTTCCCATACAGTCATGCCGGGGAATCAGCATGTTGGTTCAAGGAGTTGCAATCAAAATCCCTTTAGACCTGGATTGATATCATGAGAGTCGTCTTCAGAAAATTTCTCTATGATGTTGTAGCAAATCTAGAGATTGAGATGAAGTCAATACCGAGATATATGGTAAAGGATTATGAACTACATGGATCTGGAGGGCCGAGTATAATAGAAGATATCGGTACTGATGATACGACCTCCACCTCGATCGATACCACAATACCGAAATCGATCGACACCATTTTCCCATCATTGATCAATACTGTTCATCCAATGTCGATCGATACTATTCATCCGAACACTATTCCTCAAGTCTCGACAGACACCACTTGCGTAGAAAAAGAGAAGGTTGAAGTGCTCATACTTAAGGTTGATGAGAATGAAATGTTAAGAGATAGGGAAGGTCGACCTCACAACAGCTCAGGAGAGTTGATTAATGCACACGGTGCTGTGATCCCTTAAGTGATTGCTGTTGCTGGGATGAATAACTTTGATATTAGCCGTGAATGGTAGGATTGGGCAGCTCAGAACTGTTTTCAGGGTATGCCTCATGAAGACCCAAAGCAGCACATCGCAGAGCTTAGTGATCTAGTATCCAGGAGTGAGCAGAATGAAGTATCTGAATACCACATGCTCTGCAAGATCGTTCCCTATTCTATCTCCGGAGATGAATTTAGCTGATTCAGTCAACTATAATCAAAATCTATAACCAGATGGGATGACACTGAAAGGGCCTTACTTTACAAATTTCTTGATGATGCTGAAGCAGCTCGAGACAAGGAAAAGAAATATAACTGGGACAGGCTCATGGAGAGTTGGCAAATAAAGAGGGAAGATCAAATCCCAAGATAGCTGTTCTTGGAAATTAGGATAGGGTCTGGTAAATATCATGGATCAGGAGAGCTGAGCAGATTCAAAGAAGCCGATATTAGTAACACGAGCTCAGCATCGATCAACATCATATCCTCCACATCGATCGATAGTACCTCATCAGAATCGATCGATACCACAACCTCAGAGTCGATCGGCGTTACACCCTCAGAAACGATCGACAGCAGAAACTAAGCATCGATCGATAGACACTCTTGTTACCGATGGACACATAATCCTAAAAGTTCGAGTTGTCCTCAGGGCACTGCAGATTCGACACATGAACGCACAGGTGTATCAAGCTGTTCTCCTTCTCCATATATAGTAAAATAAATCACCATGGAAGATTTCTTAGAGCCAGAAAGATTCTTGGAGTTGGAGGATGGAGAAAAGCTTGGAGATTTGGATCCGAGTAGAGTAGTCTCTATGGAAGACTTCTTAGAGTTGGAGGAATGACTTAAGAATATGGATCTGAATTCCGAGCAGAAGCTTAATGATGAACAGAACACGTCGAGAAAACATATGGAGACTTCGTCAAAGTTTAGCGTCGAACGATACCAACCTGATGAGATCGATCGATACTCACCCAAATGCGTCGATCGCTACCCACTTGAATGCATCGACCAACACCCATGTTTGGACGAGATGGTAGGATACAAAGTTGAGATGGAATCCGTTATTGAAGGAGTGAACGAATATGAGACCTCACACATTGCTGTCCCTAAACATCAGAGACCACCTATCTGCACAGAAGAAACTACTAGGATTCACAAAAGAGTGAAGAGGATACATGACCCTGTGAAGATTGTGGTACCCTGCTTTGTATTTTAATCTGAATCTCCTATTCCACCAGATGGAAGTATGCAACCAGGTTCCTTTATTAGGATATTGGATGATCATCAGAACGTAGAAACTTCTCAGAAAGGACTGAGATGTAGAGGTGAAGTCGACAAAGGTTCAATAGAAGCAACATCGATCGACATAGACCAGATATCATCGATCGACAGTGTCCACATACCATTGATCAACACTGGTCAGATACCATCGATCGACAGAACCAGTTCATTGTCGATCGACATCGTTCGGGTATCTCAGCACGCAGAGACAGAAACAAACAAGTCTGGGGGAAAGAAGAGAAGGAATTGGAAGAAGAGGAAAATGAACTAGGGAGATCCTCAGTTATCACTGATTCCTCACTTCTCAATTGGTATCAGGAAATCCAAAGTGCGCATTAGATGTTTCTCACAGCCTTTTGCAAAGCTTAAAGCACTCCTTATTGCTGAGATGATAGACAAAGGAGAAGAGTCTCTGGAGGAGGTTTTCACACAAGAATGATTAAGCTTCAGAGATGAGACATTGAGACTTGTTTTGGAGCATATTCTCATTCTCATCAGGACTAAATCATATCTCCAAAAATCAAGCTATTGACTAGAAATCAGCGCTGAGTGGGAGGCAACCCACTGTTAGGTTTGTTTTAAATTTGGTTTTATTTTCATTTATTACTGATTTTTGTTTTCATTGATTTTAGATTAAAAAAGTGAATAGTGAATTACTGAAGCAAATGCACTGTAGCAGTGGTCGACATTGTAGCAATCCTGACGATCAATACTGTAGAAGTCCCGTCGATCGACAATTTAGCAGTTCTGTCGAGCGACACTGTAGCAACGTTACTGTAGCATAATCTTGTTCATCGAAAAAAAATTCTTTTTATTATTTTTTATTTGTGTTCTATTTATTTCAGATCCAAGGAAGGCGAGTTTGCACGAAGATCAACGATAGCTGCGCATCATCGATCGACAGGGCATCAAGAGTATCGATCGCCACTTAACTGTGTTGGTTGACACTCACATCAATGGCAGGTATACCGTTTTTCCTTTTTAAACTTAGTACTTTATTTTCCCACCAAATTTAGACTATATAACACTGGTGACAGAGTTGTTTAAGTCTGGGGGAGGTTCTACTAATATTGTGTTTTACGTTGAGTCTATAAAGAAAAAGATCCAAGGAGAAAGATTACCATCATATCGACCGACGAGGACATGTTGATATGGATCGACACAACGTCACCTGCGACGATCGATGCATTCTTTACACATCAATCAATATTCATTCCGGTCAGGTTTATTTTTCTTCCTTGTTACATTGAGTCCCTATGATTTATTTATTCACCATCACTTTGATTGTTTTACATAGGGGATGTTTACTGATATTTGTTTACTATGAGTCTTATTAAAATTGTTTTCAAATAACTATTTTTATTCAGCTCAAGAAGGGGATTATGATCGTTTTGAATTTTTTTTTTNTATTCATTCCGGTCAGGTTTATTTTTCTTCCTTGTTACATTGAGTCCCTATGATTTATTTATTCACCATCACTTTGATTGTTTTACATAGGGGATGTTTACTGATATTTGTTTACTATGAGTCTTATTAAAATTGTTTTCAAATAACTATTTTTATTCAGCTCAAGAAGGGGATTATGATCGTTTTGAATTTTTTTTTTAATTATCTAACCACATTATAGCACCATTCTTAGATTTTTTGACAGCGGGGTATACTAGAGATACTAAAGTGGATCATCTTGCCATTAGATCACACTTTCTTAGAAAGTTTGAAGGAACCAAAGCTGACTTCCAACCCTAATCTGACTAATCTGCTTCCTTTGGGGCTTGGTATACATTGGATCGGATTCCTCCTTCAGGTCGGAAAGGTATAAGTCTGTAAATTTTTGGTTTCCTTCTCTCCTCGCTTCAGCATCGTGAAAAGAAAAGATTAAAATGATTTCCTGAGATGCAGAGTGTTGGTGTAAAAAACCGTAATCTCGAAATCAACGTCTACGATAACTTCTATAAAAGATGGAATCATTGCTTTCCGCAAGAATCATTTTATAAAACTCGAGAAATCGTTTTATAAAACTAGAAGAATCATTTTATAAAACTCGAGAAATCTTTTTATAAAACTTGAAGAATCGTTTCATAAAACTAAAAGAATCATTTTATAAAACTCGAGAAATCGTTTTATAAAACTCAAAGAATCGTTTTATAAAACTCGAAGAATCATTTTATAAATCCAAAAGAGATTTCCGAACAAAGGAAATCCGCGGAAAACTCCTAAGATCGTTATCTCGGAAGAACAAAACAAAACGTTGATTACACGATCATCCGAGTTAAGCACAAAACCGCGAAAAACCGCAACCGCCGTAAAATGCGAACTAGTCTCGTCCAGACTAGTTCGCCCAAAGGCGAACTATCCTCGTCCCCGCTAGTTCGCCCAACGGCGAACTAAGCCAAGCCGGCCTAGTTCGCCGTTGGGTGAACTAGCCTCCTCCCGACTAGTTCGCCCAACGGCGAACTAAGCCAGCTGGCTTAGTTCGCCGTTGGGCGAACTAGAAGCTTCCCGGACAGTTCGCCGACCGGCAAGCTGGACCGGTCCGGCTTGATTCGCCGTACGTCGAACCGACCATCCCGAGCCTTGATATCCCGCATCCCTGATTCAGTGCTTACGTCCTTCGACACGGTCGTGTTCCGAACCATGGTCGAAATGTCTCCCGTTTCATCTCGATCCGACTTATCAGTCGATTTTTACGGTAAGAAACCGTAAAACTTTGTTTTCTCGAAAATAAATCTAGGAAATCGAATAAAACGGCAACGGTTACTCGAGACACCGAACATTGCCTAAACTATACGATTTATTCGAGATTTTTTGTTAAAATCATAAAAACAAGTTTTGAATAAAAACGTCGAGAAAATCGTAAAAAACGGCAACGATTAACGAAGCTAAAATTTACGATTAACTCGGGGAATTTACTAAAAACGGCATCGGATCAGGAAACGATCTCGTATAAAGTCGTAAAACGGATTTATCGTAAAACGACCCGAAAGGTCTTAAAACGCGATAAAAGCCTATCTCGCAATCTTAACGAAATCTAACCAGAAAATACGATAACAGTTTGACGGGTTACTCGCAGAAGAAAGATAAATGGCAAGTTTGAAGACAAATAGAAGATTTCCGCGGGAAAAAAGGAAGGGTCGAGATAATTGGAAGATTCCCGATAAACTCGAATCCGGGCAAAATGGAAAGACTGAACCGCTTGGGAGAGGAGTATATAAGCCAGAGGCATAGGGCAAGAGCAAGGGGATGAAAATCAGACCTAAAAAGGCGGCTGTTAGCTTAGGAATTTAGGACTTAGCGTTTAGACTAGCAATCCAGATCCTTAGACATTTCGACGTCTAAGTTCTTCAATTCTCTTTTGTAACTGTTGTCGATCTCTTACTTAATAAAAGCTTTCACACAAATCCTTTATTCTCTGTTCTTTGTTGTTCATCCATATTCAGTTAATTTCGTTTGTTTTAGTGATTTCCACAGAGATCCAGGACCTCGGAAAATTAGGATATTTCTCTAAGTTTCCATATTTGACGGAAAATTGACAGTGTGGATTTCGGTTCACACAGTTTGGCGCTTGAAGGAGGGGGGGGTTCGGATTCTCTTACACAATAATCGCTTGAACGAACGAGAAAAGACATGCCTAATCTGAACGGTGACGTCATCTCGTTCGAGAAAAGAGCAATGATCGATTCGATCAAACCTCTCAACGATCTTCTCGTTATTGAGCTGACGATCCAGAATATGGATGCCGCGAGGATATTAGTCGATACCGGAAGCTCGGCTGATATCATCTTCAAAAATACTCTCGAGAGAATGGAAATCGATGAAATCGCGGAAAACGTAAGCCCGCTAGTAGGACTCTCGGGGGAGATCACCATGACCCTCAGAACAATCAACCTGACGGTTTGCGCCGGGAGCATAGTGAAAAACATCAAATTCCAAGTCGTCGATCGACCCATGTCTTACAACGCAATCGTAGGGACACCGTGGTTAAATTCGATGCAAGCAATCCCGTCGACGTACCATATGTGTCTTAAGTTCACGACTCCGTGCGGGATCGAGAATATATGGAGAAATCGGAGGACCTCACAAGTTTGCTACGCCGCGGATTTAAAACGAAAAAATCTGCCGGTCGATGTTTCTTCAAAAAAGAAAAAGAAGTCGACGGACCTCGACAACACCCCAGAGCAAGATAAAACGGAACTCTTCTGGCAGTTGTGAGCAGCCAAGGCTTTGGAAGGTAAACGCGAGCCAACCTGCGAACCTGTCATCTCAGTGTGCATCGACGAGAATTTTTCAGAACGCTGCGTCGAAATCGGTGCAAACCTGAGCGAGACCTTAAAAGTAGAACTCCTGACATGTCTCAAGCGAAACTCGAACACGTTCGCTTGGACTGCGGAAGATATTCCAGGAATCGACATTACATCACATGTCACGAACTTAACGTTGACCCAACATCCAAACCCGTCAAACAAGAAAGACGAAAGCTGGGGCCAGAACGCGCCGAAGCGGTCAACAGCGAAGTCGACAGACTCCTCAAAGTATGATCGATCACGGAAGTTCGGTATCCTGACTGGCTCGCCAATCTCGTCGTCGTAAAGAAAAAAAAACGGAAAATGGCGAGTTTGCGTCGATTTCACCGATCTCAATAAAGTGTGTCCAAAAGATAGCTATCTGCTGCCGCACATCGGCCGTTTGGTCGTGGCAACCGCGGGAAACAAACTCTTATCTTTCATGGACGCCTTCTCGGGGTACAATCAGATCATGATGAACCCTGGCGATCGGGAAAAAACCGCATTCATAGCTGATTGCGGAACTTACTGCTATAAAGTGATGCCTTTCGGCCTTAAGAACGCTGGTGCGACTTACCAACGACTCGTCAATCGCATGTCCGCCGAACAACTCGGAAAAACAATGGAAGTGTACATCGACGATATGCTTGTAAAATCACTCGAAGAGCGAGATCATGTTTTGCACCTCCAAGAATGTTTCGAAAGGCTCAACCTTCATAACATGAAGTTAAACCCTGCGAAGTGTCGATTCGCCGTCGCATCCGGAGAATTTCTAGGGTACCTCGTCACTTACCTCGGGATCGAGGCCAATCCGAAACAAATCACGGCGTTGATAGAAATAGTTTCTCCCAGAACAAAACGCGAGGTACAATGACTGACCGGCAGGGTCGCAGCACTTAACCGCTTTATCTCGCGATCAACGGACAAATGTCTACCTTTCTACGGAACATTAAAAGGAAACAAAAAGTTCGAATGGTCCAAAGAATGCGAGAAAGCTTTACAACAGCTGAAACATTACCTAGCTACCCTGCCAGTACTCGCGAAACCTGTAGAAGGAGAACCATTATTCCTCTATATCGCCGTATCGATGACCGGCGTGAGTGGCGTCCTTATTCGGGAAGAACGCGGCGAACAAAAGCCAATCTTCTACGTAAGTAAGACGCTACTGGACGCAGAGACACGATATCCGATGATGGAGAAATTGGCTTTGGCCGTAGTCATGTCAGCAAGAAAATTGAGACCATATTTCCAATCTCACACCATGTCGTACCCACCTCGTTTCCTCTCCGCACCATTTTGCATAGTCCCAGCCAATCGGGAAGACTAGCAAAATGGGCGATCAAGCTGAGCGAGTACGATATTGAATATCGCGCAAAGACTTGCGCGAAATCGTAAGTACTCGCGGACTTCATAGTGGAACTCCCGACGGGAAGCACGTCCAACCAAGAGCCAAACTCGACTTGGATCTTATACGTTGACGGATCCTCTTCCAAACAAGGCTCTGGTATCGGCATCCGACTCGCATCCCCAACGGGAGAAGTATTGGAACAGTCATTTCGATTAATTTCCACGCTTTGAACAACGAGGCCGAGTATGAGGCCTTGATTGCAGGACTACGATTAGCTCAGGTAATGAAGATTCGTAATATTCACGCGTACTGCGATTCCCAGCTAGTGCCTAGTCAGTTCAGCGGAGAATACGAAGCAAGGGACGAGAGAATGGAAGCGTATCCGATCTTGGTAAAAGATCTGACCCAGAAGTTCGATCAATTCGCCCTGACTAGGATCCCTCGAGCGGAAAACGCCCAGGTAGACGCCTTGGCCGCCTTGGCATCCAGCTCAGATCCTGGTATGAGCAGGGTAATTCCCATGGAATTCATCGAACACCCTAGCATCGGACCGCCCATAGTCATAAAACTTATCAATGAACCAGAGGGCGATATGGACGAAAACCATCCAGCCAAAGATCAGTCCGATTACGGATTCGATCGTTCGTGGATGGAAACGATTCTCGCATACATAACTAACGGAGAACTTCCACCGGAAAAATGGGCGGCCCGAAAGATAAAAACTCAGGCCGCACGGTATGTTGTAGTTGATGGAGAACTTTACAAATGAAGATTCTCTTGACCGCTGATGACTTGCGTGCAAGAGGAGAAAGCACAGCGGGTAATGCAGGAAGTGCACTCCGGATCTTGCGGAAACCATTCCGGCGGAAGATCTCTCGCAATAAAAATCAAGCGCCACGGATATTTCTGGCCATTGATGATAAAAGATTGCGAAGATTTTTCGCGAAAATTCGAAAAGTGCCAGCGACACGCTCCAACTATTCACCAACCTGCCGAAGTTCTTTCATCTATCTCGGTGCCGTATCCGTTCATGCGGTGGTCGATGGATATAGTCGGGCCAATGCATGCGTCAAAACAAAAACGCTTCCTTCTGGTTCTGACCGACTTCTTCTCTAAATGGGTCGAAGCCAACTCTTACGCAAGCATCAAAGACGCCCAAGTAGAAAGTTTTGTATGGAGAAACATAGTCTGTAGGCATGGGGTACCATACAAAATTGTAACGGATAATGGATCTCAATTTATCTCGACTAGATTCGAAGCTTTTTGCGAAAAATGGAAGATACAATTGACCAAATCGACTCCAAGATATCCTCAAGGCAACGGACAAGCCGAGACCATTAATAAAACTATCCTCGACGGTCTCAAGAAACGCCTCGACGCCAAAAAGGGAAAGTGGGCCGAAGAGCTCGAAGGAGTTTTATGGTCGCACCGCACAACCCCGAGGCGAGCGACGAGCAAAAATCCTTTTGCCCTCGTAATGCATGATTCCCGCGGAAGTCGAATTTCCAGGAGTACGCAGAAGGCTGCTCCCAGAAAGAGAAGAGTCAAACAACTTAATGCTTCTCGACGAACTCGATCTGATTAACGAACGATGGGATCAGGCACTCGTTCAAATTCAAAACTATCAGCAAGCGGCCGCAAAGTACTATAACGCAAACGTACGCGGCCGCAGATTTCACGAAGGCGAACTAGTCTTACGAAAAGTCTTCCAAAACACCGCAGAACGAAATGCCGGTAAATTGTTGGGGTCAAAATCGGTACAACGGAATTAATAGCCAAAACTCCCCGCGAAAATACAAAAAGAGTAGTTTTATAAAACCCAAGGACTAGTTTTATAAAACTCAAATTCATTTATGGAACTCGTAGACTGTTTTATAAAACTCGAAGATCGTTCTATAAAACTCGAGAATCGTTTTATAAAACTCGAGAAATGTTTTATAAAACTCGAGAATCGTTTTATAAAACTCGAGAATCGTTTTATAAAACTCGAGAATCATTTTATAAAACTCGAGAATAGTCTTATAAAGCTCGAGAATCGTTTTATAAAACTCGAGAATCGTTTTATAAAACTCGAGAATCGTTTTATAAAACTCGAGAATAGTTTTATAGAACTCGAGAATCGTTTTATAGAACTCGAGAATCGTTTTATAAAACTCGAGAATCGTTTTATAAAACTCGAGAATCGTTTTATAAAA
>CAKOAT010528487.1:154008-179926 GCA_932364175.1 Eruca vesicaria subsp. sativa
AATGGAAAGTTCCCGATTTAAGTCAAATCTGGGCGAAATGGAAAGATCGGATAGCCAAGATGAGGAGTATATAAAGAGGAGGTCTAGGGCAGAAGCAGACACACGAAATTCAGAGCTTCCACCACCAAAACTAGCATTTAGGAATATTTCCGTTTTTCTGTTAGCGAGCTGCGTCTCAATTAGGGTTTTCTAGTTCTTATGCTTTCGGCAATTCTTTTTGTACGAGTTCTACGCAGATTCGGAATAAGAACCTCTTTGCTCTCTGTTTTCGTTTACTCTCATTTAAATTCTAAGTATTTTCGTCATCTTATTTTCGTTGTGCGGTTCTCGCAGATAGCCGGTTCCTCTGGAAACTTAGGGTTTTTCCGAAGTTTCCTTTTTTACGATTTATTTGACAGTAGGGTGAAATCGACTCCCACATAAATTGGGAGCAAACTGGGAAGGACCATACAAGGTCATAAAGGTAGTCCGGCCTGGAGCATACGAAATCGCAAAAATGTAGGGCACCAAAATTCTCAGATCCTGGAACGCGATGCATCTTAAAAAATACTATCACTAGGCGACGCGCCCGCAAAACATTGAACCCTAAGGGAAAGGAATACGAGACGACAACTCGTGGACCTCCCTCAATTCCAACTCGAAGCAACAAGTTTAAACGAAAAACTGATTTTTCATTACGAAAACAAAAGTTGCCGAAGCAACAAGGGATTCAAAGCCGTACAAGGCCAGTCCTGAACAAGTACAAAAGCCATAGTCAGCCAAACGCATAAAGATCTAATTTTTTTAAAAAAGTCCCGTATGAGACTACATCTTCAAACATCCTCTGAACACGGAGCCTCATCCTCATCCATCGCATTACCTTCACCTTCGACAGCAATCTCCAGGTCGTCATTCTCGTCTGCATCAGGCTGAGGCACGTTTTCGGCAGCAAGAGCTGGATCGGAGTCACTTCCCTCGACAGGAATAACTCCTTCAGTCACGCGGACAGCCGATTCCTCAAAACTCTACATCTTGCGCTGAAGTCTGCGCAGCTCCGAAGCCTTGGACTTCTTTGCATCCTTCGCCTTGATCAGAGAAATCGCGCTCCAGATCGCTAATCCTATCCTCAAACTGAGACACCTCCGCGGAATGCACGTCCTCTATCACCTTCAGTTTCCCCTCGAGCTGAGCGGACCTCTCCTGCAACTCAGCCAATTCCTTGGCTAAACGCTCAACTTCGGACCCACACTCTTTGATCATCCCATCGATCAACAGAACAAACTAGAAAAACCAAGATAGACGGTCAGATACGAATAAAAAATAGATATATTCTTTTTAACGTATGCTTGCGAACCTGTAACTTGGCACGCTGTTGCGACATCGAAACCAAGCTTGGCGCCTTGCTAGATGAGGCTCCGGTCTCGGGACCCTTTACGCCTCTTTTTCTCTTGGGAGCATCGGGGTTCGGACAAGTTCTCTTACAGCCTTTGGCTGAAGCAGGCAGCGTCGCGCTAAGCGCCGGAAGTCCCAGAACAGTCACCCTCTTGGCCGGATGAGAAGGCCTCAGAATGGTAACCGGGTCGACCGCAGTAGGAGCTGCGACCGGTTCGACCGCGAGTATCCTGCGAATGTGCCATAGGGTTGTCACCAGATGGGACCTCACAGTTTTGTTGATCACCTTGGGAAGAAGACATCTTAAAAATTTTCTAGAGAGAAGTGGGAGAGAAACTTGAGAGATGGAAGATATGAGAAGTAATGATCCAATACTTATAGAAAGGAAGGGCATGTCCCTCGTAATAAGACAAATTGCAGCCGTAGATTCCGATTAAAGCAACTCCATTCGCCCGCAAAAACTTTCTCCAGAATTTGCGAGCTAGGGGGCTAACTATTGGTGTCAAAAACTGTAATCTCGAAATCAACGTCTACGATAACTTCTATAAAAGATGGAATCATTGCTTTCCGCAAGAATCATTTTATAAAACTCGAGAAATCGTTTTATAAAACTAGAAGAATCATTTTATAAAACTCGAGAAATCGTTTTATAAAACTAGAAGAATCATTTTATAAAACTCGAGAAATCGTTTTATAAAACTCGAAGAATCGTTTTATAAAACTCGAAGAATCATTTTATAAATCCAAAAGAGATTTTCGAACAAGGGAAATCCGCAGAAAACTCGGAAGATCGTTATCTCGGAAGAAAGAAACAAAACGTCGATTACACGATCATCCGAGTTAAGCACAAAACCGCGAAAAACCGAAACCGTCGTAAAACGCGAACTAGTCTCGTCCAGACTAGTTCGCCGTTGGGCGAACTAGTCTCGTCCCGACTAGTTCGCCGTTGGGCGAACTAGCCTCGTCCCGACTAGTTCGCCCAACGACGAACTAAGCCAGCTGGCTTAGTGCGCCGTTGGGCGAACTAGAAGCTTCCCGGACAGTTCGCCGACCGGCGAGCTGGACCGGTCCGGCTCGGTTCGCCGTACGTCGAACCGACCATCCCAAGCATCGATCTCCCACATCCTCGATTCAGTGCTTATATCCTTCGACACAGTCGTGTTCCGAACCACGGTCGAAATGTCTCCCGTTTCGTCTCGATCCGACTTATCATTCGAGTTTTACGGTAAAAAACCGTAAAATTTTGTTTTCTCGTAAAGAACTCGAGAAAATCGTATAAAACGGCAACGGTTACTCGAGACACCAAACATTGCCTAAACTATACGATTTATTCGAGATTTAAAATCATAAAAACGCATTTTTTATAAAAACGTCGAGAAAATCGTAAAAAACGGCAACGATTAACCAAGCTAAAACTTTACGATTAACTCGGGAATTTACTAAAAACGGCATCGGATGAGGAAACGATCTCGTATAAAGTCGTAAAACGACCCGAAAGGTCTTAAAACGCGATAAAAGCCTATCTCGCGATCTTAACGAAATCTAACCCAAAAATACGATAACATTTTGACGGTTTACTCGCAGAAGAAAGATACATGGCAAG
Organism: Eruca vesicaria subsp. sativa; assembly: GCA_932364175.1. Taxonomy (NCBI): domain Eukaryota; kingdom Viridiplantae; phylum Streptophyta; class Magnoliopsida; order Brassicales; family Brassicaceae; genus Eruca; species Eruca vesicaria. The sequence continues at coordinate 156,983 of CAKOAT010528487.1, forward strand.
TTTGAAGATAAATAAAAGATTTCCGTGGGAAAAAAAGGAAGGATCGAGATAAATGGAAGATTCCTGATAAACTCGAATCCGGGCAAAATGGAAAGACTGAACCGCCTGGGAGAGGAGTATATAAGCCAGAGTCATAGGGCAAGAGCAAGGGGACGAAAATCAGATCTAAAAAGATGGCTGTTAGCTTAGGAATTTAGGACTTAGCGTTTAGACTAGCAATTCAGATCCTTAGAACGTTCGACGTCTAAGTTCTTCAATTCTCTTTTGTAACAGTTGTCGATCTCTTACTTAATAAAAGCTTTCAAACAAATTCTTTATTCTCTGTTTTTCGGTGTTCATCCATATTCTGTTAATTTCGTTTGTTTTAGTGATTTCCGCAGAGATCAGGACCTCGGGAAAATTAGGGTTTTTCTCTAAGTTTCCATATTTGACGGAAAATTGACAGTGTGGATTTCGGTTCCCACACAGAGGGGTAGGTAAATTACCAATGACCCCACTATTCTAATTCAAAGGATTAATCACACATTGTGGAAGCGAGGGGTAGGTACATTACCGATGACCCCATTATTCGCCTACACTTTGTCAATATAAAAAAAAAAGAGAAAAGAAAAAACAAACCAATAATGATGAACAAGATGGAAAGCATTAGTGCATGTCTTAGTTCACTAGCATTGAATTAGAAAGATTCAGAGAAGAGAGATATATGGAGAAAAGAAATCAGAATATGACTACTTGCTTACTCAGATACATGCTAGAGTAAAAGTCCAAGTATCCTATGATCGATACTCGCAAGGTAAAGCCTGCACTTTATTTTATGTAATAAATGAGGTTAGTAGAGAAGTGAGTCAAGCTAGTATTTGCTAAGTTGCTGGTAGCTTGGATTTGGTTGCTAAGCTAGGATATGGTATATAAAGTAGCTATGAGGTTAGCAATTATTTGATGTGGTTGCAACATAGTAGAGGTGATAGTAGTAAGTTAAAGATTTTTTTGAGTCCTTACTGTTTTCAACTTCTTTCAGAGAGACTACATGTTTGTTTAGCTTGAGGACAAACAAATGGGTAAGTCTGGGGGAGTTGATATACCATGATTTTGACCCACTTTTGGTTATGGTATATGAGTATTTAAATAAATGTTTATTATATTATAGAGGCTTTTTAGATTATTTACAGGTTCAGGTATGTTTTGGAGAAATATGGTGATTTTGGTGTCTTTTGGAGCATTTTGAGTGTAGAGCTGCACATACATGTCATATGTTTAGCTATGGATGGAAACATTACCACCGTTAGAGTGAGCCGATCTTTTAACAAAAGATAGAGCTTTGAGTTAGATTTCCAATGCCACCGGTTTGAGGTCAATCTGCATCCTTTAGCAGAAGTTATGCCCGTTTTACTGAAGAATAATCAGTCTGCCTTGCGAAAGGAAGCTGTCGAGAAGATAAAGGAAAATAAATCTATGCAACACTCTTGGTAGCCATTGATATTGATCCCAGAACGCGGGCCAATCATATTTTATGACAGATTTATGCCCAGGAGTTACCAAAAATTACCACAATGCCCTTGGACGACCATAAACCTTGTTTATGTATTTTGTAAGCCATTATTGACGATTAAGCTTTTTTTGTTTTCATTGTTCTTAGTTCTAGGAGAGAGGGGGGAACTCCATCAGAGTCCTTCTGGAACTCCATTGGTTTTGTTATTTATTCTATTGCATTTATATTTTATATATTCATCTATGATTTCTGTGACAAACTCCATGCTAGAATAGATCCACCTGTTAGGTTTAGGGTTCAAATATGTTAGAGGGATTAGCCCCATCTATAGGATCGCTTGTTGTGATATTTATTAATAGGATTATCTGAATGCTTATGTTCTAGATTAGCTATCAAGAAACCTGATCTAAAGAGTTTAGATTGTTTGAACAATCTTTAGACAATCCTAGATATCCTGAATTTATTCTATTAAGCTAGGATTTTATTAGAAATACAGCGATAGTTTGGTCTACGGATCCATAGTGAGTATAGATTAACTCGCGCATAACGCTTAACTAGCCGCGTCGATCGATATTCCCATTGGAAATTGATCGACGTCGTGTAAGGTGTATCGATCAATATTCCTATAGAATATCGATCGACTTGCTATTGATAAGATATTATTGTTTGGGTCAATAATATCTAGTTAAAAGACTCATTTAGTAACGCGAACGCTTTGCTTGATTTGTTATTTAGTGGTTAACCTCTTCAATATCATGTATACAACTGTCTAGCACCTATAGGATTATAATCTCCAATACATGAATGGAAACCCTAGCTCTAGCAACCATCCTTCCATCAAACAAATCTCTGCCAAGCTGAATAATTGTCTTGTTCATCTTGTTTACTGCTTTACAATTATTTACTGTTTTATTATTTACTTGCCTAGATTATTCATAACTATTTAGATCTAATTGGTTCCCTAACTCCTTGTGGATTCGATCTCTAAGTACTAAAGCTGTACCTCTTATTTGAGAGACTAAAGTCACTCCTTAGGATAATTTGAATGATATCAGATTTGGCGCCGTTGCCGGGGAGCTTTGATAGCCATTAGATCTTATTTAGTTAGATTTATTCTAGGTTTTGTTACTGTTCGAAAAACTGATAAAAAAAATTTCTTCTGTTTCAGGTACATACATCGTAGTACCAGAAAACAATGAAGCGAGAAATTCTGAGCCCTTCAAGGAAAGAACATGCTGGTTTATACGATCCGTAAGTCCACGAGGGAATAATTGATCGGCACCCTCTAAGCAGCAGCGATCGACAGTGTAGACCACAAATCGATCGACACCCTCCAAATAGCATCGATCGACAACGTACACCATAAATCGATCGACACACAATCAAGAGAAGTGATTAACAACTCCCCGTCGGAAGCAGGTAAGTTTTTACTTACCACACTTGTTAATGAGAAAGTAGCCCAAATTGAACAATAGGTCAAATAAGCAAAGCAATTAGCCAAATTGAAGAAATAAAATTGCCCTTGCAAGACTAGTTAAACCATGTTCTCCTGAAATCGATCGACATAGTTCACCTCGTGTCGACCGATACTACTCTCCCAAAATCGATCTACAGAATTCATCCCATGTCGACAAATACTGTCTACTCCCCCTCGACCGACACAGTTCATTCCATATCAATCGACACCAACAATTCAACATCAATCGACACAACTTTCGGAAGGACAGAGAAAGTTTACTTTGAGCTGAAACCAATGTATATCACTCTTATGAGTCAGCGTCCCTTTCATGGCCTTCCTGACGAAAAACCAGTGGATCATATCGACATGTTTGAAGAACTAGTATGGTTTCTCTTTAATGAAGTCCATGAAGACCGTCTCTTCTACAAACTCTTCCCATACAGTCCTGTTGGGGAAGCAGCATGTTGGTTCAAGGAGTTGCAATCAAAATCCCTCAAGACCTGGATTGATATCATGAGAGTCTTCTTTAGCAAATTTCTCTATGATGTTGTAGCAAATCTAAAGATTGAGATGGGTTCAATGACGAGATATACGGTAGAAGATTATGAACAACATGGATCTGGAGGGCCGAGTATAGTAGAAGATATCGGTACTGATGATACGACCTCCACATCGATCGATACCACAATACCGAAATCGATCGATACCATGATTCCATTATCGATCGACACTGTTCATCTGATGTCAATCGATACTGTTCATCCGAACACTATTCATCAAGTCTCGACATACATCACTTGCGTAGAAAAAGAAAAGGTTGAAGTGCTTATACTTAAGGTTTATGAGAATGAAATGTTAAGAGATAGGGAAGGTTGACCTCGCAACAGCTCAGGAGAGTTGATTAATGCACACGGTGCTGTGATCCCTTAAGTGATTGCTGTTGCTGGGATGAATAACTTTGATCTTAGCCATGAATGGTATCATTGGGCAGCTCAGATTTCTTTTCAGGGTTTGCCTCATGAAGACCCAAAGCAGCACATCGCAGAGCTTAGTGATCTAGTATCAAGGAGTGATCAGAACGGAGTATCTGAATACCACATGCTCTGCAAGATCGTTCCCTATTCTATCTCCGGAGATGAATTTAGCTGATTCAGTCAACTATAATCAAAATCTATAACCAGATGGGATGACACTAAAAGGGCCTTACTTTACAAATTTCTTGATGATGCTGAAGCAGCTTGAGACAAGGAAAAGAAATATAACTAGGACAGGCTCATGGAGAGTTGGCAAATAAAGAGGGAAGATCAGATCCCAAGAAAGTTGGTCTTGGACATTATGATAGGGTCTGGTAAATATCATGGATCAGGAGAGCTGAGCAGATTCAAAGAAGTCGATATTAGTAACACGAGCTCAGCATCGATCGACATCATATCCTCCACATCGATCAATAGTACGTCATCAGAATCGATCGATAGGATAAACTCAGAGTTGATCGGCGTTACATCCTCAGAATAGATCGGCGTTACACCCTCAGAACCGATCGACAGCAGCAACTAAGCATCAATCGACAGACACTCTTGTTACCGATTGACACATAATCCTGGAAGTTCGAGTTGTCCTCAGGGCACTGCAGATTCGACACATGAATGCACTGGTGTATCAAGCTGTTCTCCGTCTCCAGATATAGAAAAAGAAGTCACCATGGAAGTTTCTTAGAGCCAGAAAGATTCTTGGAGTTTGAGGATGGAGAAAAGCTTGGAGATTTGGATCGGAGTAGAGTAGTCTCTATGGAAGACTTCTTAGAGCTGGAGGAATGGCTTAAGAATATGGATCAGAATTCCGAGCAGAAACTTAATGATGAACAGAACACATCGAGAAAACATCTGGAGACTTCATCAAAGGCTAGCGTCGATCAATACATTGCTGTCCCTAAACATCCGAATGTATACCATGATTTTGACCCACTTTTGGTCATGGTATATGAGTATTTAAATAACTGTTTATTATATTTCTATTTGGTAAATAACTATAAAAATATTTCTATTTGGTATATTCATTTTTCTTTAAAAACTGCATTAAACCAATAAACCATTATTAATTAATATATAAATTATAATTAAAAAAAGAAATTATTCTAAAAATATATATTTTAAAAATATAATTAATATATGCTATAATATCGTCTTAATATAACATCATTGTATGTTGGTTATTCTACTCCGGTCTGGCTTCTGAGACCACCTCAAGTTTGAGTAATAGATCAGCTTTTTGATATAAAAAATAAAAATATAACAGCATTTATTGAACTGCTATAATAGAGAGAAGACCTATTATAGCTCGGGCAAACATAGCGGTTTCAATAACGCTAACAATAGCATACAATAGCTGTTTTCAAATGCTAAGAACGGTCATTTTTCTTGTAGTGTATACATGAAATTTGATTCATCAAATAAGTCTCGAAGGTAAAGCCTTGTGTAGATTCATCACCTTTTCTCTCTTTATTTTCGATCCTAGATGTTAAGTAGATTTGTGTTAAAAACCAAAAATCGAAAAAGAGTACTAAGTTTATTAGGATTTTAGTTAGGAGGAATCATAACAGGACTTGGTGGCTACAACCATAAAGGCTTGATTCATAATGATTCCAACAAAAGGATTCAAATGGACTTGGTGACTACAACCATTAAGGCTCACTTCATATGAATTCTTGGATATAGTTAAAAAAAAAGTGATCAGAACTTAGTGGAACCACCATTAAGGCTTGTTACATGGAAGTCTGTCCAATCTTCGTCAATAATCATGCCTTAGAAGCAGATTTTGACTCAAGAGAGAAATTAGAAGAGAGAAAAGGTAGGAACTAACTTTTACCTGCAGACCCAAATACTTTTTTGAGAATCCTTTGCATCATGTGATCGATAATCCCAAGGTAAAGCGTGGACTTTTAATTTATGCTAAGAAATGAGGTTAGTTGAGGGGAAGGTCATATAGTATTTGCTAAGTTGTTGGCTAGATGAATTTGGTTGCTAACTAAGATATGGCATAATAAAAATCTCTGATTAGAACTTCTTAGATGTGGATTGCAATATTATATATAGAGGTTATGATCTCAAAGTTTTTAAATCTGTGAGTCCCTGCTCTTTTCAAACTTCTTTCAGAGAGACTGCCCGTTTGTTTTACCTGAGGACAAGCAAAATGGTAAGTATGGGGGAGTTTGATATACCATGATTTTGACCTGCTTTAAGACATGGTGTATTGGTGTTTTTACTACTATTTATTATATTATAGAAGCTTTTAAAAATATCTATAGGTTCAGGAGTATTGTGGAAGAAAGTGATGTTTTTGGAGCATTTTAGAGAGAATTGGAGGAATCACTCGATTTGAAAGCCACCAAGATGATCGAGGTCAACATGGAGTGAGTCACGTCGATCGGCATGCACCTAGTAGGATCGATCGATGCCGAAGGCGCGAAAGACCAGTTCGCGAGACAAGCCAACTTGAAACCCAAAAATTACCAAATGACGATTCTACCCCTGAGAAGTTTTAACCTAAGTTTATATACTCTGCCAAAGTGTTAGAAGGCAGAGAGAGAGCGTTTTTGTATTCTTTTCACAGCAAATTTTTTTTAGGATTTTTAGTTTGGGAGACAAGATCAACATAGTGATTTGTGATTGGAACTCCATTGTTTTCTATCTATCTAATACTATGCAGTTTTATTACTTTTTTGTGTTATGAATTGCTTAGCCATGTCTGAGTAGTTCACTTGTTAGAATTAGGGTTTAAATAGGTTTGTTGGATTAGCCCCAACTATAGGATCGCTTGTTGTGGTATTCATTTATAGGATGTTCTTAATGCTTATGTTCTAGACTTGCTAACTAGAAACCTGAATCTAAGATTGTTAAGTTGTTTAAACATCCTTGAATAACTCTGAAAATCTTGAATACATCATGATTAAGCTAGGATTTTACTTGAGATAGAGCGAAAGTTTGATCCAGGGATCCATAGTGAGTGTTTATTAACTCGTGTGTAACACTTGACTGGCCGTATCGATCGATATTACCATCAGAAATCGATCGACGTCGAGTAAAGTGAATCGATCGATATTCCTTTAGAATAATCGATCGACACTGTAATTGATCGGACATTCTTGTTTTGGTCGATAACACTCTATTCAATAGGCTTATTTATTAAATGAGAGTTTAGTAAATCTGTTGTTAAGATAGTTAATGCTCTTTAATACCATGCAAACAACTAGATAGCACCTATAGGATGATAATCTCCAACACCTGAATAAAAACCCTAAGTCAAAACACCTTTTCATTTAACTTCAAACCCTCATTCCATTCTTGTCGAGTAATTGTCTTGCTCAGTTTCATTGCTTGATTAGATTGAATAGGTTCCATAGCTCGTTGTAGATTCGATCCCTAAGTACTGCAATAGATCTCTTATTTGAGAGAGTAAGTTTTTCTGTGGGGTAATTTGAGCACGTATCACCCGGCATCTGGAGAATGTCTTGCATTGTATATCTTGCATTTGGTGGCACCATCAAATCTGGATGAACAGCTGTAGGAGCCGAAGCATCTACAGGAGCCGGAGCATCTGCAAGAGCCGGAGGCTGCTGTGGAGCTTGGTGTGGAGGCTGTTCTGGAGGCTGCTGTGGAGGCTGGTGTGGAGACTGCTGTGGAACTTACTGCAGAGGCTTCTGATCATACCGTGGCTTCTGTGGAGGCTCATCATATGGAAAGTATGCAGCAGGGTCATCATACTGCGGATAGTATGGAGCGACAGGGTTTTATGCATGTGGAGGCACATACGGAACACTAGGAATTTGGCTCTCAGGGACATTGTCTTGGCCGGATGATGTGCCAGAGGTAGAAGCTGATTGATTTAACGACTGGCCGAGAAAGGTAGTCATGTAAGAGTTTCTAGGTGCAAAGTTCCTAAGTCTCTTTCTACTGCTAGCCATAGCAATATCTTCAATCTGAAAAAAATAAAAAAAAATATGGATGGTTATAATAAATTCAAATTTATTATATAAAAATATATAATGTAAACATATTATAATTCCATCATAATCTACTTTCATCCTAAACTAAATCCAAACCTAATCTAATCACTTAACTAACCACCTAAAACTAAACTAAAACTAAAAAAAAAAAGCTTACCTAGAGAGAGAAGTGAAGTCGTTGTTAGAGAGAAGGGAATGAGCAACCAAAATGATTCGGCAAGGTCCGAGTACCGAGTATATATAGAGATTTAGGCTTAATCGTAATATTATGACCAATAAGAGACTAGTAATCATAACGAAATCGTAATATTACGACCAATGAGTGACAGAAATACAGTTATGACCAATTAGGGACTCAATTTATAGCTACTTTACGACCAACTGAGGACTAGTAGTCGTAAATGGGAAGTTAAATTACGACCAATAAGGGACGAAGGCCATTACGACCAACTAGTAACCACTTCTGTAATACGAAAAAATTTAAAGAGGTTCTTAATAATTTGTCAAATTTATTAAAAACATTCGCTCTATATAAATATATCTCCTAAAAAATCTATCAGATGCTGAGGATCCAACCCAAGAAACTGAAAATTCAGTTTCTTGGGAGGAATCCCCAGGCGTCTGATAAATCTCTGTGGAAGATATATTTAACAATCTGAAACTCAAAGATTCTTAAAAATTTTCTTTGATATGAGAACCAAAATGGTAAGTATTTTTAGAAGATTTTGAAATGTATTACGACCAATTTGGGACGACTTTAGAAAATTAGTCATAAATTAGATTCAAATTAACGACCAATTAGCTTCGAAAATGTTCAGATTAGTCGTAACGGAGTGGTAATATTACGACTAATTAGTTTTGTATATCAGGTTAGTCGTAAAGTAGTGGTAATATTACGACTAATCAGCTTCGATTATGTTTACATTTGTCATAAAGTAGTGGTAATATTACGACTAATGACCCTCGTTTGTCTTAGACCCTATAACTGAAATCCCAAACTCCAAACCCCAAACATCATAAGTTATATACACTTCTAACCCCCCAAACTACGAAGATTTAAAAAGTATTTAACGGTTTTTTTTAATTTTAAAATAAGTTCATAATTTTGCAAACATAAGTTAGTTATTATTTGTAATACAATACAATGGGTTTAACAACAAAACAAAACACAAAAGTTGTAACATAATCAAACTCAATCACTCGTCATCAGAAACATCATCCACATCATCATTTTCTTCAAATTCATCTTTGGTTGCTTCGTCTGTGAATGCATCGTCTAGAATTTTTTCATATCCCGGATTATGCGGATCAACAAGTAAGATATCAACAGTAGCTTTCTCAGGTATTTCTACTTCATTTACAGCATCTTCTTGTAAAGGTGGTTGTTCATCAGTCAATACTCGGCCCTGAGGTGTAACTTTTGTAGCGGCTAACCAAGATATTCAAGATTGTCTGATCCTCGGGTATGGAATAAAACAAACTTGGTCTGCTTGAGAAGCCAATATGTAAGGTTCAAATTTGTTGTACATCCGTGTAGTATTTATACCAACAACACCAAAATTGTTATACCAAACACCTCTATTGACGATGGGGTCAAACCAGTTACATTTGAAGAGAACTCATTTCAGCTTCATGTCGGGTGTTGGGGTCAAAATCGGTACGACGGAATCAATGACCAAAACTTTCCGTAAAAAAATAAAAATATGTTTTATAAAACACGAGAAGTTGTTTTATAAAATTCTAATAACTTCCCGAACAAAGGAAATCCACGGAAAACTTAGAGATCGTCATCTCGGAAGAACAAACAAAACAATCGCCGATTACAAGATTGCCCAAGTTAAGCGAAAAACCGCAAAAAACCGCATCCGCAATAAACCGCAAGCAGGTTCGACCGAACCAGTTCAACGTACGGCGAGCTGGTCGTCTCAAAACAGCTCGCCGTACGGCGAGCTAAACCAACCAGGTTTGGCTCGCCGTACGGCGAGCTGAACCAACCTAGTTTGGCTCGCCGTATGGCGAGCTGAACCAACCCGGTTTGCCTCGCCGTACGTCGAGCTGATCGTCCCGAGCCTCGATCTCCCGAATCCTTGACATACGGCATACGTCCTTCGATTCGATCATGCTCTGAACCATGGTCGACACGTCTCTCATTTCGTCTCGATCCGTCTTACCGTTCAAGTTTTACGATAAAAATTGTAAAAGTCTTCTTTTCTCGTAAAGTTTGGGAAGATCATATAAAACGGAAACGATCAGACGGAACATCTTACATTTTCAAACGATACGATTAACTCGAGAAATCTTATAAAAACGGCATCGTATCAGGAAACAATCTCGTCTAAAATCGTAAAACGGTTTTTATCGCAAAACGTCTCGGACATCCCAAAAGCAAAATAAAAGCCCACTTGCAACTTTAAACGAAATCCAGCTGAAGGATACAATGATGGTTTGAAGATTTACTCGCAGAAAGAAAATAAATGTCAAGTTTGAAGATAAATGTCAAGTTTGAAGACAAATAGAAGATTTCAGTAAACAAAATGGAAAGATCGAGATAAACGGAAGATTCCCGATAAACTCGAATCTGTGCGAAAATGAATGACTAAAACGCCTAAGGAGGGAGTATATAAGCAGAAGGAAAAAGACAGAGCACAAGGACGAGTTTTTCAAAGCTTTCACTACCAAAACTTAGCATTTTGGCAACTTTCCGTTTTTGTCATCGAGCTGCGTCTCAACTAGGGTTTTAGTCTTAGATTGCTAGAACTAGGAATCTCGCCGACGGCTTACGCAGCTAAGGCTTACTCTTGTTGTACCGTTCTTACGCAAATTTGGAATAAGATCCTTCTTGCTCTCAATCTCATTTATTTACTTCTTTTACTTATTTATATCGTGTTCTTGATTGCTTGTGTGAGGTTCCGCAGATAGCCGGGTCCTCCGGGAAAGTAGGATTTACTCTAAAATCCTAAATTTACGTAAAATCGATAGGGGTGAATTTCAGTTCCCACAGTTTGCGTTAGAAGAAGGGGGGTCGGATCTATCTTACACTCAAGTCGCAGCACGCTCAATCGAGAAGCGATGTCTGAAGAACAACCAACTCGCGTCGATGACGAAAACTTTGACAATACACCAGCTCAAGATGTGTCCGCGGTTAACGCTAACACTAACACCGAGGCCGTCGAGAAGATGCTCTCCGATTTCAACAAGAAATCGGAAGAGCAAGAAAAGCTCATTGGTTCACTCACAAAACAGGTCGAAACCTTAACTGCGAAAACCAGGGCAATTCGCCCCCGCGGAACTACTAGGATCCGCGGAAGAAAGCTCGAATTCGCGACTCCTATGGATCCCCCAGAACCGAGCAGGGAAAATCTTTCGGAACAAAACTCAGAAAAAGTTAACCCTAACGCGACACCGAAAGAATCGGACAAATCTCCTACTCGCAGACAGGAGACAGAAGAAGACGGTGTCGAAAGGGTTAACCTGGAAACAAGCGACTAATCTGATCCGTTGGATGAAGATACAGACATCCATCCGAGGAGGAGGAAAGATCGCAGCCCTCAGCCGAATTCCTCTCCCGAGCGTTTTCTTAACGAGGACGAGGAGGAGCTCTTCTGCATGCAACACGCAAAAACGGCCGAGGAATGATCTCAAGTCACTCGCAGCAAACGCCGTCGAGGTCGGTAAACTGCTGGCGATCTAACAAAGATTTGCTATCTCCGTGACTACATCACTAAAACGGCCACAGCGGTAAAAGTGGTGAAGTCTCAAATTCACCATGCTACCAGCGCCGCGCTCGAAATAGATTGGCTGCTATACGAATCTCGGAAACCGCCTTTCACGGCTCGCATCACCGAGGTCAAGCTACCCGATCCAGGAAAGCTCCAGGTGCCAACCTATGACGGGACGTCCGATCCTAAACCGCACCTGCAGGCCTTTCAGATTACCATGGGACAAGGACAGCTCAAGGATTACGAAAAAAACGCGGGCTACTGTCGTCTTTTCGTCGAAAACCTAGAAGGAGCAGCGCTCGAGTGGTTCGCCAAGCTAAAGCGGAATTCAATCGGGAGTTTCCGCCAGCTTGCTTCTGAATTCCTGAAGCAATACTCGATGTTCATAAATCGGAAAACTTCTGATGCCGATCTCTGGAGCTTATCCCAGAAGGAAGATGAATCTCTCCGCGACTTCATGAGCAGGTTCAAACTTATCATGGCTAGGGTCAGCGGAATAAGCGACAAAGCCGCCATCGATGCGCTCAGAAAATCGCTCTGGTTCAAGTCGAAGTTCCAAAAGTGGATAACTCTCGAGAAACCGCAGACGATCCAGGACGCGCTCCACAAAGCTACCGATTACATAACCATCAAAGAGGAGACTAAAATCCAGTCTGAAAAGCATTAGCCGGCAAAAGCATCCGCAGAGGACATCTCGTCCTAGTAGAAGACAAAAACGAAAAACCCTCGTAACGACAAATACGTCCATCGAGAGGGACAAGATCTCCAAGGGGCGCACAACTACGCCATCAATTCTGGATTGGAACAAGGGCGAACCACGGGGAACACGTGGTCAAGGAATCCAAATTATGACGAAAATTCCTTCTACGATCTCCACCAAACTTGCGGACACTCTACTGTAACTGAAAAGTTCTCGGCGCCAAACTGGCCGCAAAACTACTCACGGGAGAACTCTCCGAGATATCCAGCGTGAAGGACCTTATCCGCGATTCTCAGATCGCCCCCCGAAAAACGATAGGAACTCGCGAGCAGAATCTCCGCCTCAAGGGAACCAGCGAGAAACGCGGACGAAGAGAAGACAAGAAAGGTAACGATGCTAACCGCCAGAAGAACAATATGATCATCGGCGAATCGCAAAACTACAGCGATACTATCTCCTCTATCAAGACCTACCAACGGAAAGCCGAAACCGGTTTAAGTTGGCACGTACCATCGGATAACACTCCAAAGGGAGTAATCTCTTTCGATGACACAGAGACCGGCAGCATCGATCAACCACACGCCGATCCTCTCGTCATCGACTTAGTCATAAGCGACCTAGAAGTCACTCGATTCCTGGTCGACACCGGAAGCACAGTCAACGTAATCTTCCGCAGCACGTTGGCGCGCATGGGAATCGATTTATCGGAGGTCAAGCCAATACCAAAGCCGCTGACCAGTTTCTCAGGTGAAACGTCTATGACCCTAGGATCGATCCGGCTTCCGGTCGCCGCGAAAGAAATGACGAAAATCGTCAACTTTGTAGTCGTCAATTGCCCAGCTATCTACAACGTGATCATGGGCACGCCTTGGATAAACTCCATGAAGGCGGTTCTGTTAACATACCACTTAGACATCAAGTTTCCGACCCCTACGGGAGTCGCAGAAATTTGGGGATGCCAGAGACAATCGTGATCTTGCTTTTTAGCTGAACATAAGCTAAGGCTAGTGGCGGTCGCAATCGTGAAACCGTAACGGGTGAAGCTCACATCTCCGCCCGCAGAAAACGAATCCAAAACAGCAACGGCGAGAAGCAAGAATCTTCTGAACCCATCGCTTCTACCCAACCGGAGGAGACAAGACGCCGAACCAGGACTAAAGTGATCGAGAAGTCTGCGATAGCCGAGTAAACACACTCGCACCAACAATCAGAACTACGAGATGGCTTGATTTCCGAAAGGAATACGTAGGCAGCTCGCCTAAAGACGAGTTCAGCTATCCCCCTTTCCAAAATGGGGGGGGGGAGTGGGTGCGTATACGAGTATTCGTATACTCCCAAATTTTAAAATATTCGCTTTGTAATCGAAATTTTTGAAACTTCTTAATAAAGACAAAGTTAGAATACTATAAAATCTCTCTACTATCCAAACATCCGGAAATTACTTCCACAGTAACAACTACTTGATCGTTTCAACGGAAAACTTATACACCAAATATTTTCGAAAGAAATCGGCGAGACGTCGCCTAATGTCTTATAAAAATATTTCGCAAAAGTCCCTCCGCGACTATAAAATCACAAACGCTCGGCGATTGGCCCCGTCAAACACGCTAGCCGTCCTAAACAAACGCACAGACCCACTAATCTGCATACATCCGACTAGGATAAAATAGGGCGCTATAAAATAAATCCAAATTTTTGGTCAGCACTTCTTGGAAGCTTAAAAATTGTCCCCGGTGAGATGCTTGATTCCAACCAGACGAATCTTATAAGCCGAGAACCTATCGCGGATTCTAAATCGGTATGGAATCAGGTTATAGTCGCAACAAGAAAAACGAAAGCCGACTAGTAATCGCATAGCCTCAATCTGAAAGTAAACATAGGTCTTGCCCTAAACCCAGCACACTGGTCTCTAACGTCTCAAGGCATGAATCGAGATCCTAAAGGCATGTCTCTTCGCCCACATCTAAACACTCGCAGAGAATCGAAACATTCCGAGTAAACGAACCGGACAATCTACACCAAGAGTTAGATGCGAGACGACAACTCGTACTCCTCCCTCTACATCTAAAACGAAACACATATTTCATACTTAGAAAATATTCTTATTAATATTTTTTCGTTCAAATACACGCCACCCAGCGGCAGGGATTCAAAGCCACTAACGACCAGTCCCGATAAACATAACAAGATATATCATAAAACAAAGACATCATACATCAAAATCACAAAACCCGGACGTCGAGCTTTGGCCAACACCAGAATCAATCCACGGCTGATTAACTTCTCCGCCCGCATCCGGGATCTCTGGCCTGAATTCAGTTAAATCTGGCAACACTACAATAGGGTTGCACTGATCCCACATTTCCGCCTCAGGATTGAGAAACTCGGCCTTCTTCGTCTCCCGTTTAGCCAAGCGCGCTTTCTGCTTGGAAAACTCCACCTCATACGAAAAGTCCGCACGCTGGGTAAGATGCAAACCGCCAACTACGCCACGGCATTCGTCGTAATCACCATTGGCCCTTTGCGCGTCCTTAAACTCCGCATATTGAGACACAAACCGTTCACGACGAGCCATCATCTCCACATCAACTTCTCTCTTGCCTGCTCTATGGGCGCGGTTAACTCTCATTCCAGAGAGCTCAAGAGCACGATGAGAATCAGCCTCATACTCCTCCCTCACACGGGCAGTGTCCCTTCTAGCTAAATCCTAGGCGCGACAGAAATTGGCGTCGATCTTTTCGTTGAGACGAGCAGCCTCCGTTTCCGCATCCTTTTCCCTAGATTCGGCTTTACGAATCTCTGCGTTGCTTGCGCTCACCGCTTTGCTCATAAACCGAAGATTTTGCAAAATAAGGGAAGTCTTTTGTCAAAAATCCGGTCACACGTATAACAAATACGAAAATCGGTAAAGAACAGCAGACCTTGTTGAAAAGTCTCGACGCCTCTGCAAACGGCGTATCAGCTGGTATCTTGGACGACGTCTCGGCCGGATCAAACTCGGAAGAGGGAGCCGAGAAGTCGATAAAATCTTCAATATTAAGGTCTTCGTCAAACCATCGGTCTTGACCAATCAGAACATCTCTCTCCTGCGGGGATCTAGATCTCTCCCTCGCTTCTGCGTCGTCTGTCTCAATCTCGACACGATCACTCTGAGAATAACCAGAAGAGTAACAGGCGATGGCGCGACAAACCCTCTTTGGAGAAAAATATCCCCAGTAAAACGGACCGCCGCGAAGAAGTCTCATAACCACAGTTTGGCGCTAGAAGGAGGTGATATTTTTACATAAACGAAAAAGCCCTTCGATCAGCTCATATTTGTACGGCGACGTCTAGAGAGAGGGTCGCCTCAAAACAGATGGATATATTAGGAAGCAACGGTCCTTCGATCTGGCTTCATGTAATCCGCCCCCGGGTTACTTTACATGTTACGAGACTTTTCTATTGAACTGTCAATTATGGTTCCCTATTCTGCGAGCCACCTTGACGTCTTCAGGTACCGACACGAGGGGGGAAGACGCTGCAAAAGAACGAATCGTAAAAAGAGATTAGAGCGCGGAAACACAAAAATATATATATATATATATATATATATATATATATATATATATATATATATATATATATAGTACGCAATATAAGTACCTTTTGTCGCCCATTCGGTCCTGAACGAAGGAATGCAACTTTCCTCCACCGATGCACTATCGACCTTGACATAGAAGAACCAATCCTCCCACTCGTGATCATTCAAGGCAAGCCCGTCGATAACCGACATCTTCAACCACGGGGAAAAGTAAAAACCACCCTCTTTCGCGCGCTTGAGCAGCAGCATAGCCAGAAGATTGTCCGCATTGAGAGACATGCCCCGTTCGTAACCCAGCACCAGAATCCCGACATGCATGGTGCTGCAAGGCGGAGGGACGAAGCTGGCTGAACGATATTTTGAACCGATCTAAAAGCTCAACAATGGCTCGCGGAATAGGGAACCATAATTGATAGTTAAACAGAAAAGCCTCGTAACATGTAAGGTAACCCGGGGGCGGATTCTCGGCGTCTTGACCCCATTCGGGAAGGCAAAACTGTACCGAATCCGAGATCGCGTGAGAATTCCTCAAATCCCTGAGGGAACGAACGGTACTCGCACTCGGACCTTCCTTGTTCCTCTGAAGCTTATCCCTCTTTGGAACCCAAAAGCTAGCTGGAGGAACGTCGGCAACACCCAAAGCTGACTAATACTTCGTGGTTTCTCCCTTACTCGCGGAAAACCTCAGAAAGACCGGCTTGGGGAGGGCGCAGCCACCGGAAATATCATGGTCACTTGGATCAAAGATTGATGCGTGAGCACACTCCGAAGCTTTCCACTCAGAAGACATGTTTAGTGAAAATGAGAGAAAGAGATTCAAAGGGAAAGGAAGAGAGAAAACTTCTTGAACCTTAGAAAAGTTATGGAAGGAAGTGAGTAAAGAATTTGAAAATTTACTCCATATACTTATAAGAAAAAGTTTTACTATTCACCTTTGGACTTTTGGCCATTAATTTCCGCCTAATTCTACTAAACTTTCCGAACAATTTCACACCGCTCGCAAGAACTCCACGATTCTTACGAGCTTGGGGGCTAACTGTTGGGGTCAAAATCGGTACGACGGAATCAATGATCAAAACTTTCTGTAAGAATAAAAAATAATTTTTATAAAACACGAGAATTTGTTTTATAAAATTCTAAGGACTTTCCGAACAAGGAAAATCCGCGAAAAACTTGGAGATCGTCATCTCAGAAGAACAAACGAAACAATCGCCGATAACACGATTGCCCAAGTTAAGCGAAAAACCGCAAAAAACCGCATTCGCCGTAAACCGCGAGCAGGTATGACCAAACCAGTTTAACGTACGACGAGCCGAACCAGCCGGTTCAGCTCGCCGTACGGCGAGCTGAACCAACCCGGTTTGGCTCGCCGTACGTCGAGCTGACCGTCCTGAGCCTCGATCTCCCGCATCCTTGACGTAAGGCATACGTCCTTCGATTCAATCATGCTCTGAACCATGGTCCGAACGTCTCTCATTTCATCTCGATCCGTCTCACCGTTCAAGTTTTACGATAAAAATCGTAAAACTCTTCTTTTCTCGTAAAGTTCGGGAAGATCGTATAAAACGGCAACGGTCAGACAGAACATCTTACAATGTCAAACTATACGATTAACTCGATAAATCTTATAAAAACGGTATCGTATCAGAAAACGATCTAGTCTAAAATCGTAAAACGGTGTTTATCGCAAAACGGCTCGGACAGCCCAAAAGCGCGATAAAAGCCCACTTGAAACTTTAAACGAAATCCATCCCAAGGATACAATGACGGTTTGAAGATTTACTCGCAAAAAGAAGATAAATGTCAAGTTTGAAGATAAATGTCAAGTTTGAAGATAAATAGAAGATTTCCACAATGAAAATGGAAAGATCGAGATAAAAAAAAGATTCCCAATAAACTCGAATCTGGGCGAAAAGGAAGGACTAAACCGCCTAAGGAGGGAGTATATAAGCAGAAGGCCAAGGAAAGAGAACAAGGACGAGTTTTTCAGAGCTTTCACCACCAAAACTTAGCATTTAGGAAACTTTTCGTTTTTGTTATCGAGCTGCGTCTAAACTAGGGTTTTAGTCTTAGATTGCTAGAACTAAGAATCTCGCCGACGGCTCACGTAGCTAAGGCTTACTCTTGTTGTACCGTTCTTACGCAAATTCGGATTAAGATCCTTCTTGCTCTCAATCTCGTTTTTTACTTATTTTACTTATTCATATCGTGTTCTTGATTGCTTGTGTGCGGTTCCACAGATAGTCGGGTCCTATGGGAAATTAGGGTTTACTCTGAATTTCTAATTTACGTAAAATCGACAGGGGTGAATTTTGGTTCCCACATCGGGGAACTCCACTTTGATGATCTCTTGTAAGATTCCATAGAAATCTGTTTCACCTTTCACACATACTCCATAGTTCATTGTTGCTCGCCGACTTCCATATTCGTAAGTGTGAAAAGTGTAGCCTCGTGTGAAATACATAGATGATGTGGTGACCTTAGCGACCAGACCTTGTATCAATTCTTGTAACCACTGAGGATAAAATGGATCATCATAATCAACATGGATCATCAACATATATATATATATATATAGCTTCACTAAATATATTATAACTTAATTAATTAAATTAATTCTATTGTCATGTATACCTGCGTTTTTAACCACTTCACAAAGTGTTGGTCTTTCCATTTGTTGAGATAATTGGTTGATATCTTTGGTATAGCTTCTTCGACTTGGGCAACAAAATCACTGTTTTAAAACAAAATGATCATTAAGGAGTATATATGTGGTAAAATTTAATGGGAAAAATAATTTTAATTACTTTTTAAATAATTGAAGCTCTTCATAGTTAAGGAGTATATATGTGTGGGCACTGTGAGCGTCTTCTGAACTCGACCACCAAACTTCTTTCAGTTTTCAACTCAGACTTCCAATCTGACAGAATATGTCTGGAACATCTTCAACAACATATGTCGGCATAACACCACCATCATCATATCTACTCATAGTCATTTTTTGTGTCCGTACTTGTGACCCAAAGTAGTATAACATGAAGTGAGACGTTTCCGCATTCAAACTCCCAGCAACTATTGAACCTTCCACCCTTGCCAGATTTTTTGCTTTCCCTTTCAAATGTTTCATAGCTCGTTCGTAAGGATACATCCATCCATTATGAATAGGTCTATGAAGTAGTGCCTCATACAGAAGGTGGATAACAAGATCCATGACGTCAAAAATGGTCGGAGGAAAAATTTTCTCCAAATTGCACATCAAGATCAGGATATTCTCATCAAGTTGTTGGATGACATCTACAATTAAGGTGTGTGCGCTAAGATCTCTGAAAAAGCTCCGATGCCTACTAATAATGTACAAGCCAACGTAAGAAAAATTTTAGTAAGTGTTTTTTTTCATCAAGAAATAATAATAACTTTAGTTATTTGTTACATGTAAGTGATTCATGAACATTTTTTGGAAGCAACTCTGCAAATGCAAATGGTAGAAGTCGTTGCATAAACACATAAAAGTCATGATTCCTCATCCCTGAAAACTTTTGTCTCTGCTGATCAACACATTTTGATAGACTTTAAACATATCCATCAGAAAACTTCACATCTGATGCCACCCACTTGAACAACGCCGCTTTTTATTCTGCTGACAATCTGAAAATGAGAAGCGCAATTTTGCATCGTTTTTAATATGCAGCTCAATCCTAAAACATAATCCAAGCAAATTCAACCTTGACTTCTTGTTATCTTTTGTCTTCTCGAGGACGTTCAACAAATTATTTATGATGTTGTCAAAGAACTTCTTTTTCTATATGCATCACATCAAGATTGTGGCGCAGAAGTAGATTTTTCCAATATGGAAGTTCCCAAAATATACTCTTCTTGTGCCAATTATGATGTGTCTTGTAACCATCAGGCATATTTGCAAGAGTATGCCAATTACCCTCTTTAGTGACTGTGTCCAGTCCACCATGTAATTAATATTCTTCTCGATTTCCTCTCCAGATAAATATGGTGGAGCGGTGTCCTGTACAACCCTTTTGATTGAAACAATTTATTGTTCTTCGGTACGGATGGTTAATAGGAAGAAATCTCCGATGACAATCAAACGAGGACGTCTTCCTACCATTCTTCAGCTAAAATGCGTCTGTGCTTCCCATACAATAAGGACAAGATAGCCTCCTATGCGTCGTCCAACCTGACAACATCCCGTATGCAAAACAAATCACTAATGGTGCACAAAAGAACTGCTCGCATTGTAAAGTACTTGTTCTTGTTGAACAATCATATGTTTGCACGCCTGTTGACCATAATTCCTTCAGTTATTCTATCAAAGGCTGTACAAAAACATCCAGGGACCTCTTCGGATGCTTTGGCCCAGATATCAATATACTCATGAAAAGCAATTCTTTTTCCATACACATCTCTGGTGGAAGGTTGTATGGCGTCAAGAAGACTGGCTAAAGAGTATTGTGTTCCATACATTCTAAATGGACTAAAGCCATCTGTGCAGAGCCCAAGATAAACGTTGTGGGGGTTGCTTGCAAAATCAGGGTACACCGAATTCAAGTGTTTTCACGCTTTTGTGTCAGAGGGATGATTGATCTCGCCTTCTTTCTGAGTATGCTCCACATGCCATCTCAGCGATGTTGCCGTCTTCTAAGATTGTTATAATCTCTTATGTTTATCCTTAATAGGTAAGTGCCGCATCCGCTGGTACGGCACCGTATTTCGTTCACGTCCTTGTGGTTATATCGTGGTTTCTTGCAAAATTTACACTCTAACAATTCTGCCTTGTTTCCTGAGTATATCATACAGCTGTTTATACACACATCAATCATCTCCGAAGGTAAGTCAAGACTATGCACCAGTTCTTAAATCTCATAATAAGATTCAACATACAAATTATCTTCTGGCAAATACTCTTTAAACAACTCAGTCCATGAATCCATACAAACTTCAGGTACGTTATGATCAGTTTTGATATTCATCATCCTAGCTGCCAATGATAATTAGAAAGACCTTCTCTACAACCTTCATAAATTTGCTCATTAGCTGCTGCTAGCATTTCATAAAATATTTTTGCATCCAAGTTAGGCCCCTTTACATTTTCTACCTCCTCTATTACTGATGTTGTTTCACAAAATACACATGTAACCATATCATGCATCCTATCATGATCTACCATATGATCCTTTTGAAGGTAACTTTCAAAAGACAAATGTGGCTCTTCTATGTTACGAAAATTTTCAACATGATTACATTACCACTACTAGCTTCATTCTTATTATCACCCTCTCTGTGGTTAAACCAGATATAGTAATGTGGAGAAAATCCTCTATTTACTTTATGTTTCCAAAACGTTTCACTAGGAGCAAACTTTGTATTGTTGCATTTACGACATGGACATAACATTTTATCTGTTTCTTGTGTGAGAGACGTATGTCCGGCCTGGTACATGAATATCTCTGCTCCATTGAGAAATTCGTTTGTTACTCTTCCCCTTGAATCTTTATGCGCATACATCCAACTCTGAAGCTCATAGATATTTCCAGAAAGTTTTTTTACTTTTTTTTTGTGCAGCTTAAGAATGAGGGATAAGATCATATTTATAGGGAAATTTCGATTTTGGTAGGTAACAATGTTACAACGAATTTACGTTTGATCATAAATAAACTACCCATATACAACTGCTTCTCTCGTAAGTTGGTTGTTTATCAGATGCTAACTATTCGATATAAGTTAGTCCTAATATTATGACTATGTTACGACTAATGGTAAATTTAGTCGTAAATGAGATGTAATTTTACGTCTCCGTTACGACTAACGATTTTAGCAGCAAAATTACGTCTAACTTACGACAAACTATACATGAGTCGTAAGTTAGACATAAAGTCGATGTTAATTTACGACTACACATTTGTAGTCGTAAAGTGTGGTCGTTACTCCCCTGCTCTCTTGTAGTGTCCTTCTCTTTCTCTCCATCCTTCGGAATCTCATTCGCAACCTGTGCAACAAGATCTCCCTGTGGAACTTCTTTTAAAGGGGGAGAAGTTATATCATTCAGTGGTTTCATTCTTTGCTTCTTCTTTTTAGTCCATCGTGTCTTCGCCATTTTCACTTCCTGCAACGATAATGACAGAATGAGGCCAAATCGAGAGAGACGGACACGACGAAGTGAGGAGAGATAAAATCGACAAATATTGCCATATTTATGGGTCACCACTAATCGAAATAGATCTCCTAATCGAAAACATAAACTGAAACAGTCAAGAGAAGAACCTTACCTCTCAATCGTTGTGGTTGGTGAGATCGTTTTCTTTTCCCCTTAGTTGTCCTAGTTTCGTCAGAGAGATAGAGATTGAGAGATGAGAGAGTCGAAACCTTGAGAGATAGTAAAATAAGGGAAACTAAGAGGTTTCTGAGAAGATAAATCGTCTTAGTGTCACGCGATTACAAATCAGTTTCATTTTAGGGTTTGGTTGGTTTATCTCGGTTAACCAATTCAGATCCGGCGGCTAATTAGATGGGTGGGCTTGATCCTGGTATTTTGGTAAATATCGTCACTTCCTCTGGTCTTTTGGTACTTCACTCATTTTTCAGTTTAAAAATAAGGGAAGAAAATTAGAATGACTCAAATTTATGGTGATATTACTAAAATGACTCATATTTTTTTTCAAATTATTAGAATGTTTTCGTGGTCAGAATTACCCCTGCCGTACAACAGAGTTGTTAAAAATGTCTATCGTATGACACAACAGATTTGTCTATATTTTTTCTGATTTGTATTAAAAAAACGATTTTCTAAATATGTCTGTCGGATGACACAACAGATTTGTATCAAACCACAGATTTGTGCGATCGACTTATTTTCGAAAGGCAGACTTGTTGAGTTATGACCGATTTGTATAGAAAATCTATTCTTCCTACGGTAGACTTAAGGCAAATCTATCACAGATTTACAAATGCTGTAGACTTGTTGCATTACGACGTGGCCGACTTGT
>CAKOAT010528487.1:180039-234989 GCA_932364175.1 Eruca vesicaria subsp. sativa
TTTTATGTTGAATCTAATTTATTTTCTCTTTTATGTTTAATGTTTTTTTTTCCTCGTAAACTTTTTTTTTGGATTGCACACATTAAAAGGGTATTTTAGTCCATTTGCTTGTTACAAAATAGGGTCTAGTATTTAAAATTTTATATGAGTCATTCTAGTCATTTTAAGATCAATTTGGGTCATTCCAAGTAATTCCTCTAAAAATAATTATAAAGAGATATAGAGTTATAACGAAGAGATAGTAGATTTAAAAATCTGATTCAAGGGCGCTACAGATGATTTCTCTAGATTTTGATGCTTGAACTTTCAAAATTATCCCTACTCTTATCTCTATCGCTAACTCTTTATGTTATCTGTCGAATCTTTTTCTTTATCTTCATTTTTAATTCAATTTTAATCTAATTTTTAACAAGTAATTAATTAATTTTGCACCCATGAACCAGAGAAATATACCTATCTTCCTCGTCCAGAAGAAATGTTGCACATTTATGGACCATTACTCTCTTCAAAGTACAATTACCAAAAATCGCTAGCTGTAGTACAACTGTAATCATAAGGGGATCGTTTTTATCTCAAACTCATTCCTCTTGGCAATCAATCTTGAATGATGAGGCCAACTTTGACCCCCACGAACTAGTAGGAGTTTCTGAGTAATCTTTCTATCAGACCCTTAAGCAAACATATAGAAAGAGTCTTGGTCCTCCTAAAATGTAAATCAACGCATAAAGTATGTAACACTGTGATCTCACATCCTTTGTTGGCTGCATCTTTAATGAAAACAATTCGTTCCTCAGAAAGGTCAAAGAAAAGGAAGAACTGAACCCTCTTAGTGTAGATTGCATCTGGTTTGCGGTAACGATAACACGTCGCATAAAACACTACAAATGTGCGTTCCAATAAGTCTTATCCCCTATATATTAATTGAGAATCATTTAAAAATTGTAACCTTAAATTTGTAATAATTAAAAATAACTTCAATTCTATATGGCATATCTCTTTGGCTTCTATTTCAAATTCCAAGGATTCTAGAGCATGTGATATAATGTATAGTCTATAATTTATACTCTCTAACAATATAATATTTCATAAGCTATAGTTGGTCGCATATATGATATATCAAATATTTATTGTTTCGCATGCTTTCCTTAAATAAAACATACGGAATTACCTAATGTGATTAAAATACATATATGACAATTAATGATTTTAGTCAATAAAAATTTGATAACAATCTATATACTTTTTCTCATTTTTGTTTATTTCTTTATTATTAAAATAAATGACACAATTATATTAATCATATAATAAAAGTCTAGATTTTTTTTTTGTATGTTGTATTGCGAATTTTTCAAAATGAGTATAAATTACTAAAACTGTTAAAAGTCTCACATAAAATTTTAGGATCAATGTTTTATTTTTTTCTATATTAATATATAATGATTATAAGACCATATGAAGAAATAATTTTGTTTTATATATACTTCATATCGTTTCAATTAAACTATACATCGTATGTAAATACATACTTATATTTTGATATTTGCATTGAACATATATTGAAAAGTTAATATTTTAATTTTGAAATATGTCATTTTTAAAAAAAAATGATTATAAATTATTGAAACTACTAAACATCTCACATTAAAAAAAATTGTTGGTGTAAAGTTTTGTTGCACAAATATGAAAATAATCATAAAATCATATGAGTAGAAACCTCATTTAATAAATATTCATATTAAAAGTGTGCTATATTAATATGTTTATATCATTCAAATTTAATTATATATCATATACAATATATAAGATTGATTATTTTGATTTATTTACCCTAATTGCGAATAAACAAGAGTGATAGTTAATTTATATACATACACCAATTTATTACATAATAGTAACTGATTTAGAATAAGTCGTCTGACTGGACGACTTTAAATTAAGTCTTCTGAGAAAAGTTAATACGACTTATCCGTAAATCGTCTAGATTTAATAAAATATTGAAATTTTAACTTTCCCGGAGATGACTTACTGGTAAGTTGTCCAGGAAAAGTCAAATATCTGACACAATTCGGTCAAATGCAAAACTAGCCAGTTTTTCCTAGACGACCTACTTATAAGTCGTATAGATTTTTTTTTTTAACATACAAAGCTGGACGACTTAGAAGTAAGTCGTCTCATTCAAATTTCAATTGCAAAAATGACCTGTCTGGAAGACTTACAGTTAAGTCGTCTGGATGACTTACGGTTAAGTCGTCTGGACAACTTACTTGTATGTCGTCTGCGTCAATGACTAATAATTAAGTCATCTGGAAAGTCTTCCAGCTGGATGACTTTCCAGACGACTTAATTATTAGTCTTCTATTAAGTCGTCCAGGCTTTATGAGTATGTATTAAGAATTTGTGTTACTCTTCTTAGATGACTAATAATTAAGTCATCTGGAAATTCTTCCAGCTAGATGACTTTCTAGAAGACTTAATTATAAGTCTTCTACTAAGTCGTCCAGGCTTTATGAGTATGTATTAAGAATTTGTGTTAGTCTTCTCAGATGACTAATAATTAAGTCATCTGGAAAGTCTTCTAGCTGGATGTTGATCTTCTTTGAATTTTACTAAGTTTTCTTGGTTGAATAGAGTGATAAAAATATTTGATCAAATCCCGTAATATTTGTCTTCTGTGAATTTTACTAATTTTTTTTGGTTGAATAAAGTGGTAAAAATATTTTTTGAATTACTTGTATTTTTAAAAGTGTTAAATAACTTCATGATATGTAAATCTCATATTTTCAAAATATTTTTTCTCCCTTAATTTTACTAAATTTGACTAAGTTTTTCAACACAACCTTGTAAAACATGTAATATGTTTTAACACCAATGATGATTTGTTGGAAGAAAGGTTAAAATGCTTCTTAAAATGTTGTATCAATACGAGGCTACCAACATTCTTGTTTATTAAGATGAGCAGAAGGCCATTGTGATTTATTATTGCATATGGGAGATCCAAAAGATGAAAAAAACTACTAAAGTATATTAATTCATTGATTTGTACATGTGTAAACACATTGTTAGCACATATATTACATCTTGGGAACTGATTTTACAAAACTATAATAGATCATTCCTTTAAAAAGACAACCTTGGACTCCACTTGATATGAAAGAAAACAGCGTCAGAAAACTTTCAGAAAGTCCAGACAACTTCCAGACGACTTACAGGAATTCCAGATTACTTACAGGAATTCCAGATGACTTACAGGAATTCCAGATGACTTACAGGAAGTCCAGACGACTTCCAGGTAAGTCGTCCCAGAAGTCTTTCGAGAAGGCTTACAAGTAAGTCGTCCAGAAGACTTACAAGTAAGTCTTCCAGAAGACTTACAAGTAAGTCGTCCAGAAGACTTACAAGTAAGTCGTCCAGAAGACTTACAAGTAAGTCGTCCAGAAAACTTTCAAGTAAGTCGTCCATAAGACTTACAAGTAAGTCGTCCAGAAGACTTACACGTAAGTCGTCCAGAAGACTTACAAGTAAGTCGTCCAGAAGACTTACATGTAAGTCGTCCAGAAGACTTACAAGTAAGTCGTCCAGAAGACTTCCAGATCTGAAAAACCTGCATTTCAAGCCCAGATCTGAAAAACCTGCATATCAAAAAACATTCAAATGGCTTAAAACACACAGAAAATGAGTGAAAGAATAGATATATATATATATATATATATATATATATATATATATATATATATATATATATATACTTTCTTAGAAAACATAACATACATCTAAATGAAGATGAGAACCATCTGATCAAAAACCTGCAAAAAAAAAAAAAGATAGATTAGTGAGAAAAAACATGAGACATAACTGAAAAATTCATATAAAGTTAATAGATCTATCTTTAAATGAGTGGAATATGAGAATCATGTGATGAAAAACCTACAAAACAAGAAAAGTTAATGAGAAATACATGAGACAAAAACAATAAATTGATATAAAGTTTGGTGTTTATAAGTTCAAAGAGATTATAGAGAGATTGGAGAGTTCTAGAAAGATGAACATTACATTTTTTGTTGCAGACATTTGAGAGGAGGAGAGAGAATGTGTAAATTTTTCTTTATATAGGGAAACAAAAGAAATTAGTCTAAATATTTTCGATTCAGATGACTGAAATGTAAGTCGTCCAGAAGACTTTAATAATTTTAGCGGGAAACTAAAATATTTCTAGCGGGAAACTAAAATAGAAGACTTACAAGTAAGTCGTCCAGAAGACTTACAAGTAAGTCATCCAGAAGATTTACAAGTAAGTCGTCCAGAAGACTTATAAGTAAGTCGTCCAGAAGACTTAGAAGTAAGTCGTCCAGAAGACTTAGAAGTAAGTCGTCCAGAAGACTTATAACAAGTCGTCTAGAAGACTTACAATTAAGTCGTCCAGAAGACTTACAAGTAAGTCGTCCAGAAGACTTACAAGTAAGTTGTCTGGTTTAAATTATTCAAGCGGGAAAATATTTTTTTTTTTAATTTTAGGCGGGAATATTAGTACGACTTACTTGTAAATCGTCTGTGTAAAATTATTTACCAGACGACTGATATTTCAGTTGTCCAGACCCTAAACCCTAAACCCTAAACTAAATTGACTAAATTAACTAACTAACCACGTTATAAAATCAAATTATACTTAAATAGTGTTTACTATACACAGAAATAAACACACTTAGGTAAATTTTTAATTTTTCAAAAAAAAATTTATGCTTTCGAAAATCGAACCCTAAGAAACACATACAATACTACAACATATATTGGTGAAACCTAAACTAAAGAATATCATGACTCACTACTTTCACTCATCTATGCTGAAAACAACTGACTTTTGTTATATCTTAATTTATATCTCTTAAGACATATGTTAATTACATAATCCCAATTTTTCTTTTATCAAGATATTTATTACACAATTTTAAAAATATTTTTAAGAAAAACTGTCCCAGACGACTTAATTTAAAGTCGTCTGGACGACTTAGTTGAAAGTCGTCTGGGCAGACGACTTGCGAGGGCTAGAAACGTAAAAAAATACCATTATTTGTTTGTTCACAAGGGGTTGGTTGTAATTTCAATAGCTTTTTAAGTTACTTTTGCATTTGATTCAAGTTTGGGTTTACTTTTGCATTTCAAATCAAGTTTTGAGTCATATTTGGCAATTTTCCCATTAGTTTTACCATAAAATGTAATTTAAAGTTAGATTAACACAGTAAGGCATTTTAAATACAATTTAGATCTTTATATATGTAAGAAAAAATGTACTTTATTCCACACCAATACCTTATACTTTTTGTTCACTTTTTCATATTAACTTATGTAAAATGAAAACGCTAATAAAATGTTCTTTAATAATTATAGAAAAATAATTATGGAGAATTTGCCAAATATGACTCAAAACTTAATTTTAAATACAAATGTGTACTTCAACTCAAATTAAATGCAAAAATAACTTAAAGGCTAGAGAAATTACAAACATGCCCTCATGACTAAACAAAAAACAATATTGTAGTTTACCGTTATAACCTTTGATATCACCTTAATTACCCTAATTAGTGAATTACTGTCTCAAATAAGAAGTTCAGTGTAGTACTTAGGGATCGAATCCAGATAGACTCTGGGATTACACAATAGATTATAGTAATTAAAATGAATCTAGACTAGAAATTGGTTTCAATGATTAAAACAGTAATAGAATGAGGTGAACAAAGTGATTGTCCAATAGCTTGATTTGAAATGGTTTTCAGTTGGGGAATTAGCTAGAATTAGGTATTATCTCAGGTATTAGAAGTATGTAATTGATTTCTGACCTTAAGGGTTTAATTGTTCATGAACTCAAACTTAATAGTGAAACCAAATAGGTTCCCTTTGTCTAGATCTCGGATCTCAACAGTCGTCTTTTGATCTCGGGAAAGTGTCGATGGATGCGTATTTATGAGCATTGATAGATACACCTTTCAAGCTATTGATCGATATGACAATGGTTGCGTCGATCGACGGCTCTTCTAGCAAGCTTTGCGACTGGTTTAATATTGTTCTCTAACTCACTAAACCAACTCTCGTGTGAATCTAGTCAGTTACGTCAAAACTAGTTAGGATTCATGTATTGAGGAAACTAATGTTTATCTCAATCAATCATAAGATCTAAATATATGGGTGATCAATCCTAAATTTAGTATTAAGCATAACTAGGTTGAGGAACCAAACTAAAACACCTTATCAGTAGTCATATTTTCAATACATAAATCAACCTTATTAGAAACATAAATCTAACAAATGAGATTACTCAGACATATTCATAAGACACAAGGTTATGATGGTGTGAATAAAACTCATAGGTAAATAAGAAACAAAGTGAATAAAAGTAAAGAAACAAATGAGTTCAAGATTTTCTCTGTTTTGTAGTCTCAAATCTATCTCTCCATGGCCTAAGCTCTTTTTCTTCAATGGTAAATCAAGTTTTTCCAAAATAGAGTAATCTATTTTTTGTTTGTTCATCACTCCACTATGGAAGGAGAAATGGAGTAGGGTTAGAGTATTTTTACTCCATATTTGTTTACTCTATTTTAGAGAAAAAAATAGAGTTTACATTGAAGATACTCTTAAAGACTTCTCAAATGGAAGAATTCATACTTGATCTCTGCCAGAAGAATGACAAGATTTGGTGGTCCAGGGTGTGGCTAGAAATCCTTTGGCAAGCTCTTCAGATTGATAACTACATCGAAGGATTCAAAGGAAATAACAATACATATGTGAGTTTACGCGTTGTTTAATGTGTTTAACTATCTTGATGTATTTCTAGACATGTGGGAATGCACACATGTACCCTTCGATGTTATACCTTAAGGGTGCTCACTTCTTCGTCTTGTACCGATTTGAGGAGGAAAGTCTTGCATTGATGAAAACCATAGCTAATAAAGGCTCCGAGATTTCTTCATGGTTTGCAAAGCATTTTGGGACAATGATGAGTATTTCTTTCGTTTCAATAGAAACTATATCCAAAGGATAAGCATGAAGGTTAAATTTAAGGGTTGGGGGAATGACTCCTGGACATATTATCCGAAATCCAAAAATCGAACCGGAACCGAGCCGAAAAAAACCGAGACCCTATAAACTCATCCCTCTTTGTTGTAAGGCACTCGACTTAGGAGACAACACCCCAATAAGGGTGCAAATATGTGCCACCACTGATTTTAGACAAGGTATTTGGGGATTGTTTTCCATTAAAATGAACAAATTATATCATATTAGTTTATAGTCAAATAAATTACACAACATACTACCATAAGCTTTTAAAGTCACTTTCATATAATTCCTAACTTAAGATGAAAAAGTTACAGAAATATAATTTGACACATTTTATTGTTGAAAACACTCATAGAATATGTTTATAGACTTACATAAACGGTAAAATCAAAAGAAAAATCATGAAAATTTTTTTAGGATAAACCTAAAAAAATTTTGATCACAAATATAGACTTTAAGAATAAATGATCAAGATAGATTTAAATGTTTTATCAAAATAAGTAAATATATATTTATACTTTTTAGGTTAACTAATCATAGATTTTTTTTTTTTGTTTAGAGTTGAGAAGTGTGGTTTTGAGGATAGGATTTCAAATTTAAAAAAAAAAAAAATTTAAAATAAAAAATATTATTTTAGTCATTTTAGTTTTTAAAATCTATCTCTGTGATAAAAACTTAAAAATGTCTATTTGAGAAAATCGCCCAAAAATCAAAGTGTAACTAATATTAATATAACTGGAAAACACCAAAAGTATAACTATTTGGGATGATCGTACAGCTACTATTTCTGATAACTAAGTCGAATTTTATGGCAGACCTCCACCAAATTTTCATCAAAATTTTTAAAAACAGTCCTTCTGCTTTCATTAATTTCTAGTATCTCTCTCTCTCTCTCTCTCTCTCTCTCTCTCTCTCTCTCTCTCTCTCTCTCTCTCTCTCTCTCATTTGATTCTCCCTCTTTTCGGTGCATATTATGTTTGTTATCTTTCCTTCTTTACAGTAGCTATCTATGGATCCGAACTACAGCGATGACAAGATGAACAAGAAGGAATATGATTGCCTTTTTGCTATAGCGGATGGTAACTACAACATTCCAAAGAAGTGTTTATGTAGTAGACCAAACAGTGAGGAACATTCTCAAACTGAATTCGACCTAGGAAGAAGATACTTCATTTGAAAAATGTGATGCTTTATCTATCTATGTTCTCCAGAGTGAGGGCTTCCACATTCAGAAGTGTTGCTTTCATGCTATTGAAGAAGAAATGACTATGTTAAAGAAACAAGATTGATGACCAGGAAAAGAAGATTGAAAGCTTCGGTTTCTTGGAATTCAAGATGGAGCAAATACGTAAAGATCTGGAAAAATGGTGAAGAGACTGCAAAGCTGAATGACTACATGTGTCTTGATGTTTAGAATCGATGTGTGTTCGTTTGAAATCTTGTGTGTTTAATTTATCTTATCTCTGTGTTTAACTCTTACTTGGATATGTTTCATATTAAGTATGACTATATAACTCTCTATCTTTAGTGTAAAATTATATGCTAAGTTTTGCTTAAATATGCTAATAGTACGAATTTAACCATTATAGTTTTACCTAGTAATACAGTAGTACAAATTTATAAGAAACCACAACCAACATGTTCTCACCTATTAAACAATAAACAACTAGGTAATTTCATAGCTTTTATTTAAGAAAAATGAGTGAATATTCTTTTGTATACTATTGTTTCAAAAATAAATTATTTTATATACTATTTATCAATTTAATAGTTAATTTAACAAAAAAATATAATATAAGTTAAGATGGACTAACCTACTTTCTAAAAATTCTGAATTTCATTCTTATGGTGACACGTATCTACAAAATAATATTGTAATGTTTTTCAATTTATATATATATAAAGGATATCGTTTTACCAAGAGATACAAGTAGTAGTACAAATGCAATGACAACATAAGCTGCAAAGCGAGAATATCCTTGTGGAGTTACCATTGGTCCCACAAATAGTTGCAAACTCAAACGTCGAATAGGATAATATGTTTTTCATTTTATTTTGTTCAGTTTCCAGTATTTCCTTTGTGTTTCTAAATTTAAAATAAATTAAAGTAACAAGGACCAATGACTTTACTCCATAATTAGTCTTTGCCCTTTTTCATTTTAGGCAAAAACAGAGAAAAATAACTGAAAATTTGAATTCTTTTCCAGCAAAGGATCAACCCTCAACCTCCTCCTTTCACCATACTGATCATTGTTGAATTTACCCCTAATTATTGTTGAGTTTCTTCGAGACCGTTCCCGGGGACTAAGTGGTGTTTTCTTAAATCTTTTTTCTCTGCCAAATCTTTGGTAAATTTTCAGCCAATTTATGGGTTGATTTCTTCAGCATCAGTTATGGTTTCTGTGGATGATTCTTTCGAAATATTCTTCCATCCCTTTCACAAAAAATCGATGTTTTTTTTAAACACAAATCGATGTCTTTTGTTATTGTTTTGTTTATATATATATACCTACAAGTCGATATGATTTTTAATTTTTCATGCAAGTTTACCTGACATTTCCAAACTTACATGCCTATGTATAATTATTGTTGTTTAGTTGATATTTGTAATTGGGTAAATTTCAAAGGAATTTGTATTTAGGTTCTTGTTTGTTTTGAAACATGTGTAAAAACTCTAAATCTTGACTTAATAAAAACATTATTATGTTTTCTTTTTTGGTAAAAAAAAAAAGAAGTCATAGAGCATATTAGTAGGAGTCAATTTGGTATGAGTTTTGAATATTTATTAGAAAATTTTGGTTAGGCTCATGGAATGATGTATTTACGTAATAGGTCCAGAAATGAACAACCGAGTCAAAGGAGGATCCAGCATGATTGGTGTTTATGGTCGACCATATGGATCAGGCAGCATTCTGAGTTTTGATGGATCAGAAAGTCGTCAAAGTATAGATGATACTAAGCACGGCAATGATATTTTTTGTATCTTCTTTAATTTTCATGATATTAGTTAAAATTATGATTTGTTCTTGTAACCAGTTTTAATTTGACTCACAGGTCATCAGAGTTTAGTGGAGTGGTTAAATGAGACACTTCCTTATTTAAATTTACCATGGGAAGCTTCAGAGGAAGAACTAAGAGCGTGTCTGATGGATGGTACTGTCTTTTGCAATCTCTTGAATCAGCTTAGTCCCGGTTCAATGAAAATGGTATTTGATATTTTTAAAAATCTATTGGCTTTCTATATACTTATTCATATTTTGGATTTAATATATTTTGGATAATCATATAGGGCGGTAGTTTTGAGCTTGCTTCTATAAATATTGAGAGGTTTTTAACAGCTATGGATGAAATGGCCTTGCCAAGATTTGAGGTTTCAGACTTAGAACAGGTTTGAAATCTTTTTGATTCTTTTTTATCCAAAAGTTTAGGTGGGTGTATTTGATCAAACATTTGAGAGAATATCATATTAAATAAATTTATAGATGATTTTACTGATTCTGGATGAATTAACAAAATTTATTATAACTATTGATACAGGGGGATATGATTCCAGTTTTACAGTCTCTAAAGGCGCTTAAAGCTAGTTTCTCTGATGCTGGATATGATAAGAATACACTTAGCTCAATGAGAAGATGGAGTTTGCCTGAAGATCAGTCAAAAGGACTTGATAGCAACTTTAGTGATGGATTACAGTCTAAGGAAGTCTCTGAGATTAATACACCTCATGCTAAAATTTTAGACTTACTAAAATCAAACACTTTACAGGTAAAATGTTCTAACAAAATTAAACAAAAATATGTTTTCTACATCACTTTAGTTAATTTTGTTTCAAGATTGCTAATTCAGATTACATATCCTTAAACCTAAACCCTAAACTTGTAATTCTGGTTTCGTTTTCCTTTCCTCTTATTAGAATACTTCTACTCGATCCTTGTTTGATATGCTCGATAAGCTTCTTGACGAGAACATGCATAAGAAGAATATGGATGTGTCTCATGTAAGGAAATGATTTTGAACTATTAGTTCATAATTTTTTAATTCTCAATCTTTATTTTGTGTGCTTGCTCTGTTTTTTTTTTTCCAGGATTTTGCATCTATCTTGAGAGGCATTGTGCAAGTGGTGGAACAAAGGATCTCAAATCAAGCTGAGAACCTAAAGAATGTATGATTAATTCAAGTTTTTATTATTAATTTTTCGTTTACACTATCATACCTACAGAATAAGGAGATATGCTTGTGCAGCAAAACATACTCTTTAGGGTTCGAGAAGAAAAATATAGATCAAGAATAAATGTATTAGAAACCTTAGCATCTGGGACAACAGATGAGAATGAGGTACTCTTAATCAAATTCAGTCTTTCTATGCGAAAATTCATTTTGTTGCCATTTTCAAGAAAATGTTCAATTGTATTACTATCGTGTGCTCTGTAGCTAAGGTCAGAAGAACAAGATATACTCCAACTGAAAAGGAAAAAGGATCGCAGTGATGCTGAGCTTTTTAAGTTGAAGCAAGAACTTGAAGTTTTGAAAGAGGCACACGGAAAAAAAATTCTGGAACTAGAATTATATGCTCAGCAAGCTAAAACTGTGCTGGAGAAGAAATTAGAAGAGTCAGAGTTACGTGTGGTAGACTCAACCAATAAAGTGAAAGAACTCGAAAAATTATGTGAAACCAAAACGAAAATATGGGAGAAGAAAGAGCAAACATACAAGAGCTTTATAAACAAGCAGTCAGAGGCTTTGCAGGTTATTTGACTTCACTGATGGTTTTGTGAACTCTTGTAATTGGGTTCTTACTACAAATGTGTGGTTGATCAGAACAAAAAGAGTTCTTATAATTCTTTAACTATCATCAACTTACGTGAATTCTGTAGGACTTGAAAGTTACGTCATTGTCTTTGAAAGATGAAGTTCGAAAGACAGGAGAGAATTACTTTCAAGATCTAAATTACTACGGTAAGATCGTTTTTCTATGTCTTTTGGCTTCAGTGTTTTTTTTATTTGTACTAATAATATACCTCTTTAAAAAAAATTATAATCTACCTCTTAGGTTTAAAGCTTAGCGGAGTGGTTCATGCAGCAAAAAATTACCAGGTGGTTGTTGAAGAGAACCGAAAGCTGTACAATGAAGTGCAAGAACTAAAAGGTATCAGTGGTGAAATCTTGGTTTAACGCCAATATCTTTGAAACATATTTTTTGGGATCAAAATATCGGAAATTTAATCTCGACACCAATATCACGGAATCAAAGAATCATGGGTATCTTATGTTGCAAACTCAAAAGTATTGTTACGGTGCTAACTCTACTTCATCTGTTCAAGCATTTTCTAGACTGATAAATTTGCGTATTGCCATCTTTTAAATTGTATTTCATATTTCTTCAATAAAGGAAATATTAGAGTCTATTGCCGGATAAGGCCATTCCTTAAAGGACAAAACAAGACAGAAACATCAATAGAGTACACAGGTGAGAATGGTGAGCTGGTGGTTGCAAACCCCTTAAAGAAAGGCAAAGACACTCATCGGTTCTTCAAATTCAACAAAGTCTTTGGCCCTTCATCAACTCAAGGTCTAAGCATCTTCTATGATTTTCATACAATGAAAAATATAGTTAAAAAGTTGTACTAAATCTCTTGTCAATGCAGAAGAAGTATTCTTAGATACTCAACCGTTGATTCGTTCCCTTCTTGATGGCTATAATGTCTGCATATTAGCTTATGGTCAAACAGGTTCTGGAAAGACTTATACAATGGTAAGTAAACATATCTATGTAAAAGATAATATGATGTCATTCTTTATAAGTTTATATCAAATATGTGTTTTCCATTTTATGTTTCCAGAGCGGACCAAGCATAAATTCAGAAGAACATTGGGGTGTAAACTATAGAGCTTTAAATGACTTGTTCCACTTAACTCAAAGTAGTCAAAACACAGTCATGTATGAAGTTGGTGTTCAAATGGTTGAGATTTACAATGAGCAAGTTCGGGACCTACTTTCTGATGATGGTCCCAATAGAAGATATCCTTCTCTAATCTAATCTAGTATTCAAAATTTTAACCATTTTTTTATTTTCAAAAGTTAATCTTCCTTAATTTGCGCACACTTGGGATTTGGAATACTGCTTTACCAAATGGCCTCGCAGTTCCTGATGCAAGCATGCATTGTGTAAGATCAACTGAAGATGTTCTTGAATTGATGAATATTGGATTGATGAATAGAGCTGTAGGTGCAACAGCTCTTAATGAAAAGAGTAGTAGATCACACAGGTTTAAAGACATTTTTATTTTTATTTTTATTTTTTTTCTTCATATTCATTGCATAGCTAAGCCAAAACATTGTTTGGTCTTTTTTTTTTGCAGTGTTCTTTCTGTTCATGTACGCGGTGTTGATGTCAAGACTGACTCCGAGTTGCGCGGTAGTTTGCATTTGGTTGATCTTGCTGGAAGTGAGAGGATTGATCGGTCTGAAGTAACCGGAGATAGACTCAAAGAAGCACAACATATAAACAAGTCATTGTCTGCTCTTGGAGATGTTATTTTCGCTCTAGCACATAAGAATCCTCATGTACCTTATAGAAACAGCAAGCTAACTCAAGTCCTCCAAAATTCCTTAGGTACATTCTCCGAATAATGATGAATTTTCTTAGTCTGTGACATTTTTGTTTGTTTTATAACTCTCTTGTTTTATTTTGTTAGGAGGACAAGCGAAAACTCTTATGTTTGTTCAGATAAATCCTGATGAAGATTCATATGCCGAGACAGTAAGTACTTTGAAGTTCGCGGAAAGAGTTTCGGGTGTCGAGTTAGGTGCAGCAAGAAGCTATAAGGAAGGACGAGATGTTAGACAACTCATGGAACAGGTGCGTCTGATATTTTGTGAACCCTCAACAAATATGATTGAATCTTGATTATTTATAATTGATAATTCTTGATCATGATATTTCATCAGGTATCCAACTTGAAAGATATGATTGCAAAGAAAGACGAAGAACTTCAAAAGTTTCAGAACATAGACGGTACCAAAAGAAGTGGTTTAAACAATCTAAGGTTTGAGTCGACTTCTCCAAGAAGACATTCTTTAGGAGGACTGTCACCAAATTCTTCAAGGCAAAGACAAGGATCTCGTTTAATTGGAAGAACAACTTCAGATTCAGCAGATGAACGTGTATATCAAAATGAATCCAGATTATCGCCTAAATTATCCGGTAGGGCTAAAGACAACAATATATTGAACTATCAGGCCATTAACATTTAAATTTGAAAAAACACTGACTGATGTTTCTGCTATTTGTCTTTCAATGAGGATAGAAACTGATGGCTCGAATCTCTTTGCTGAAACCTCAAGTCCTCTTGAAATGTCTGAACAATCAGAACAAAATGAAAAGTGAGTATGTATCATAGTTAATTTTACTTTTAATCCTATATGATTTATTTAACAGTTTGTTTAGTGTTCATTGTGTATCTGTTGATTGCAGAGCTAGTGTTGAACCATCAAAGCTACTAAAGCATACACTAAAAGCAGACCAAACGAGACCTTCTCGTCTGTCAATTTCCACCTCCTCCTCTAAGGCTTTAACAGGTAATCTCACCATTGACTCTTACAACAAACAATGGTTGCCTTGTATGGAACGAATGTAGGATACCAAAAATGACAATGCAAAATATCACTAAAATATTACTCCATATGTTGTAAGTTGCAACCATTCAGATCCAAAGTGTTTGGCATGGAGTCATGATGTGTTTGTCTTTAAATGGCAGGTTCTAAAAGACAGATTAATGGCCTTTCAACTTCAGTGAAACCTCTTACCAGAAAGCGATGAAAAACATAATTGCTGTAACTTTAAAGATTCAAGTCTATGCTCGGAAGCTTTCTTTCTTCTACACTACATAAACTAACAATGTTTGGTTTATCAGAAACTCGAAAGTAAGTAATGATAAATGTATCAAATAGAATCAAATGGAAAATGCTTGTGATGATGTGTATGGTGTAACATACAAGCAGAATCTAACAACCTTGAATGGAAACTAATTGTTACATACTTTAGTAACTATTACAATCTTGGTTCAAATTACCGGGTTCAGAGCGTGGCCAAAACACATTTAAAGAGAAAAAAACATAAGCATGACGCAAAATTCAGGAAAACTTAATCTTATCTTATTAAGTTTTAAACATGACTTGCAAATCTTATCATAACAAAAATGCTAACACCGAAGCAGCCACAGCAAGAACCATTCCCCCAAGTTTGTTACATCCTGTACAAAAGAATAATCCAAACATTACAACATTGACTGACCGTAATACTAAAAGTAGATCTAATAATGTTGCAGCTGTTTTGTATTTGAAATATAACTTTTAGAACCTGAAAGCTACTATACTCTGACATGCAAAAGTTACGTATCGTCTACTCTCTAGATATAAACCATCATTATATATATATATATATATATATATATATATATGCTCACCTCTGATTGAGAAGGAACCGCTGCGAGTAGGAGGTGGAAGCGGCGGCAACGATGAATCGTAGGTATCAAAACTCACAAGGCATTTAGGAGTCCAGATCATAGCCCAACGATTATCACTACAACACTCAATGATCTCTTGCAACGCAAGTTTCAGGCATGTGCTACAGTTTCCAGGATCCAAATAAGAAGTGCACTGAACAATAGACTCAAGATCATACAAGTTATCGTACCTAGTCGTATCCATAAGGTAATATGGAGTAAATGATGAAGATAACATAGACGATCTGACGATAACTTCACCCATTTTGTCAGACAACCTCTCTTTAAATTTACCAAATGTTTTGGGTATTAAATCGGTAGACCGCCAGGAGGTATTAGGCTGTGTTTCTAAAGTCAAGAGAAAGAACTTATCTGAGTAACGAATCATAAGTTCACGGTTGTTGGTACAGTTTTTGGCGATCTCGATTGTTGCGGTCTTAACGCAGGAGTTGCACGTTGTTCTGTTGACGTCTCCTGTGCATAAGAACATTCCGTGGACTGTGTCTGAAGCTAGACCGGTCGTGAGGTTGTAATATTTAGCGAGGGAGGACTGGTTGCTTAGAGCGGAGAGATGAGCGTTGAGATTTGTGTGGTAAGTTGAGTTGAGAATGAAGTTTCCGGATGATTTGTTACAGAAAGTCTCCATGTGGTCAGATTCGGACATAGTTTGGTTAGTTGTGAAGAGAAGACACATGAGAAAGGAAAAGCAAAAGAAAGCAGAGAGTTTTTTTTGTTGTTAGCATGCTTTTACCACTGTGGTTTTTTTTTTTTTTTTTTTGATCAATTTTTTACCACTGTGGTTATGAGACAAAACTAAAAAGAAGAAATGATTTCTGTAACAAGTTCACGAGTCCGTATTTTTTAACTTGTTTTCTGCTTTGCTTTGGTCTTTGTTTAATCTTTACTTTTTTTTTCTTTCTTGGATTCACAACTGATTAATGGGTGAGAATATATATACTTCAAGTAGAGGTTAATTAAGGGAACAAATTAACTGTGAAACCAATATTTATGTGAAATATAATGTAGTTAATAAAAAACCTATGAATCTAATCTATATATCATTTAATAATTGACCATTCAGAATCTCAAAAAGTTATTTAGTCAAATATAAACAGTAGAAACTCTATAAATTAATAATGTTAAGATTTTGAAATTTTACTAATTTATAAAAATAATAATTTTAAAAAAAATCTTATTTTTATTTTTTATTTTAAGATATATTTATTCTAGGATAAGAAAAATATTTGATTTAGTGTATATACATTAATTTTTGAAATCTGAAATTTATATTAATTTTATTATATTATTTAATGTATATAATATATATTTCATAGAATTTAAATGTGGTTTTAGATATAAAATTACTTAACCAAAAATATATTAAGTATTAAGAAAATATAAATTAATTCTAGAATATAAAAAAATATAAAGAAATTTTTACTTATATAAAATAGTATGCATATAAATTATTAATTTATATTTTT
This sequence comes from Eruca vesicaria subsp. sativa, assembly GCA_932364175.1. Classification (NCBI taxonomy): domain Eukaryota; kingdom Viridiplantae; phylum Streptophyta; class Magnoliopsida; order Brassicales; family Brassicaceae; genus Eruca; species Eruca vesicaria. The sequence continues at coordinate 197,076 of CAKOAT010528487.1, forward strand.
TGTAGGACCATATCTTTATATAGAATATTTTTTAAAAATATTATTTTGTTATTTTCTCGATTGATGTGTTAAATTTTAAATTAACCCGAATTGAGACCAGATAATATTCATTAATCTATCAATCTATAGAAATCATTAATTTATCGAATATTAATGTATAGAAATTTTATCGTACTACAAGTTTTCCGAATCAAAAGTGAGTTTCACATTGAGGCCAGGTTCCTCGGACAACTAAACCAAAGAGAAGCACGGCAAGGACGTACAGAGCTTTAGTGATTGTTATTGAGGACAAAGAACTCTTACAAAATCACTTAAGAAAAAAGGAATAATTATGTTAGAAATCAGTGGTTATTTGATTGATCCATCATGTTTGATTAATCAGTTCATAAAACAAAATAATCATTTGACGAAAATTGATTGAGGGTGGGTTTATAATTGCATAAAATTGTTGAAGAGAAAACGACAAACAATCCCAACGCCTGACTCAAGCTTAGTGCAATTCTGGGCATTGTGTTTAGGACATGTAACTGACTACTTCGTGTGAATGTCATTCTAACAAATATACAAGAGGTAGAAAATGATGAAACACAAAGACCATAAGGGATAAGACTAATTCGATAGCCCAATTTGAGTTGGGGCAGATTATCACAACTGAAAAGGTATCTTAAAGTTTACAGCTCTGGAAGAACTCTTGGTTGTTGTAGTCTCAGACAACTCCTTCATACCAGTCCATGCTTTTCTCTTCCTCTTATTCGATCCACCACCACCACCAACTGTTGTTTTTTTCTCAGGAACACTTTCGGGCTCAATTGGTTTCTTACTTTTGGATTTCCTTATTCTCTTCTCTCTCTCCAGTGTAAGCATTGGCTTTGGTGCATTCTCCAAAACATTTTCGAGATCATTCTCACATCTTCTTTCAGGTGAAGAAGGAAGTATGTTACTTTGGATTTCTTGAGGCACTACCACCATCTTCTCTTTATCCATGTTGGGACGTTGACGAGTTGTTTTTGGCTTGGGCGGATAAATCTCTTTCATCAGACCTTTAGCAGTTCCTCTCTTGAGATTACGGTGAGAACAGAAGTTGCAGTAGTAAACTACATTGTTCTGAGGCAGAAACATGTTAGGCTTCTTCTTGTACCTCCTCATGTGTTTCTTCTTACTAGCAGAAACCTTCTCGATTCTAACATTACAATTGAAGCCAGGCTGAAGAACTGTCTCACACCTACAGGAGAGACAAAACAATCATTATATACATTGGTAATCAATTCACAAAACAATCGCTAATAGAAAATCATAAAAAACAACACAAAAGCTACTATTAAAATACCTTTGACAAGAGAATAGATCAGGATCATGAGGAATGTCGGAAGCTTCTCCATCAGCAGCGAGACGTCGACCGAAGAAAGTAGCTAAGGAAGGGATGGGAGTATCTCCGCCGGTGGACCAGAGAGCGAGACTTTTCAAGTGCTCGTGTCTGAGCACAGACTTGAGGTTAGGTCCTCCTTGAGCTTTTGTAAGCTTGTTAGCTCCCCGTTTACCCATCTTCTGAGTTCAATTCGGTTGGATTTGGTAATTAAAAAAAAAAGAAAAGAACCAAAGAAGAGCTTCTTTCACAACCGCTGTAAAACCCTAAAACCGAAACCTTATCAAAATCATCAATCAAGAGTAAAAACGGATCTGAACAGTAAAAACCCACACCAAATCAACTTCTAAGACGAGAGAGAGAGATTCAACAAAGAGTGATTAATCAGTAGTAGCAACCCTTTCAGACTTAATATATCCATGAACCAACATGTGTAGGTTATTAAAATATGCAGATGCTACAAGAGATTTTAATCGATGGCTACCAGAAAACAAACAAGAACAGTTTAAAAGAAGATCACATTGCCATGCCGTGACAAGAAACTACAATAACAAAACAGAGGAAGTAATGAACTCTGTAGTTTGTACCCTTATGTGGACTGTTAACGAATAAAAAAGGAGAAACCAAGTTCAGACACAACAAAACCAACCCATTTGACTAAAAAGATTCATCAACTCACAGATCACATTTCTATCAAACATGTGAATCTGTTACTTTTTTACAAGCTAAAAAAGAAGATTACTGGATTCCCCCACTTTGAGATATAATATTGACATATAGACTCCACAAGCTCTCTTTTTCACTTTCTGGTCATAGATAAAGGACTAGGTGACAAACCAACTACTTGAGAAAATAAAGCTTAAAAGCAAAACGCTAAGGTTTATGTATCATGATTTCCACGTTGTGTTTTAAGTTAATAACTCTGAACTCCTTTTTAATTACCCAGTGGTTGGTCACAGATAGAGGACAAGGGTGTGGAGTGTGGTGACTGGTGAGGGATACCAAATAGAGAATCGTTCTGACTAAAAGCTAATATTTCAAACCTTTGGTTTCGTTCCGAAATTTAAACTAACCCACGTAGATTAAGCACAAAACAGATTAGGAGGTCAAGAGATTGTAATAAGAAACGGAAAAGAAACCAAGTTCGGACACAAGTAAACCAAATTCAGACACAAGTCACAGATTCAACATCAGGCAAGGAAAAACTGTAAAGTCAGACAAAGATTCGAAATTTAAACTAACCAACGTACATCAAGTAGAGAGATCGAGAAGAGTTCGTGGTGTTGGTCTGTGAGACAGTAAATCGGAGGAGAGATCTCGTGGTGGTGGTCTGCTTCGGAGGAGAGAGCTCGTGGTGGTGGTCTGCGTCGGAGGAGAGAGCGCTCGTGGTGGTGGTCTGTGAATTGGAGCCTTGGAGGAGAGAGAGATCGAGAAGAGAGGAGTGCTCACAGAGTCACAGAGTCACAGGCCACAGCAAAAAAGTGAAGTCGGCAACAGTAGTTTCAAAAAAAAACCCTAAGCCTTACGACCCCGTTTCCATGCTCTGGAAAAAAAAAAAAAAATTTTAACGGCCACCCTTTTATTCGCGGATAAACCCGTTTAATAAACATTCTTAACGGGCTGACCCTATAAGAACCCGTTATGATTTGATCTGTTTAATTACAATCCGCCCGTTAAATCCGCGGGCTTCTAGCCCGTTTAAACATCCCTGGTAGCAAGCAAGATCAAGCAAGATCAAGCAAGATCGAGTAATATCAAGAAGAGGAAAGTTCAAAATCTCTGCTTTTGCGCTGCTGTGTTGTTTGTCGTGCGCTCTATCAAAAATACAACACTCACCTCTTATTAAAATTGTGAGTCCATGGCCGAATAGTCGTTGATGGGATACCCACCGTGGCGAAAAGGACCTGATCGGCAAAGCTATGCGGTTCACCGTTTTTTTCTCCGAGTTATTGGTGGAATCCAAAAATGCGGCGGTTAATTACAAAGTCGCTTCGAAAATCTCTTGGTTGATAGTTACTTGAACGTTTTTAAGTATAATTAGTCATAAATAACAAAAGAAAAAGAGATGAAGTCGTGTGTGTATGTATCAAACAGATGTTGCGCGACTAATATTTAGAAAAGCGTCTGTGTTCTTAGGTTAGAGATGAGGACATGACTGTAATTTTCATTTAACTAGTAAAACAAGAAAATATTAAGAATTTGCAGAGCAGGGGCGGGGCCGAACACTAGGTTTAGTAGTTGTTCCTAAGGCCATCGGTATCGGGAGCCCATAGGTCCGTCCCGTTGTTATATTTGGGTCGAGAATAAATGAAAAAAAGAAATTAAAATGGGTGGGACGGGCTTTAACTAAGGCTCTTCGAGCTCGTCCCGTAGCGACATGGCGGCACGGGAGTGGGAGATGAGCTCGTTGTGTTCGGCTGTTGTTCTCCTCGAAAATTCCAAAATCGAAATCAAAAAAGAAAATCAAAAGCTTGATGGAGATGGCGATGGCGAAGGCTTGATCTCCAATCCATCTCTTCAAATCGAAAGCCAAATCTGCATTTTTTCTATTTCACTAAAGTGAGAGATCTCTTTATCTTCGTTGGCGAGGTCGCAGATTCGTTCGTCGTTTGATCCCCAGATCCTCCTCCAAAGCTCAATCCACTTCGGTTCACTTCCGTTCCAATACGACGAGAACCAACATTTGTGCGAACAAAGACGACGACGAATGCCATATTTACAAATGGTGGGATGAGGCGGTGATGGAGGAGATGAGAGCCAGAGATATCCACGTGCTTCAGCTGGCTGAAAAAGAGAAAACCTAACCTTTTTGACTGACTATGACACTGAGCTGAAGTTACAAAACCTAGAGAAGATTGTGGGTGATATGGCTAAGGAGAAATCTTATTTTAGTTATGGGTATGAGTGCTTGGTAATAGGCATAGTTGTTCTTGTTGTTGTAATAGGATTGGTGGTTATGTATTTTGTCTAATTTCTATGAGAAATCGAACTCTTCCAAGTCTTTTTTGTATTATCTCGGATGTAAACTTTACTTTGTAACATGACATTGTTGTTGTGCTTGTTGTATTTTCTCGGATGTAATTTTTCTATGTAACTTAACCTTATTATGTAATTGAATTCCTACCAAGTCTCATTTATTGGTGTTGCTATTAGTCTTTTATTTGTTCACAAGTTTAATCATGTAACCATGATCACAAGTTTAATCATGTAACCATGATCACAAGTTTCTTATTTGTAACATATAGCTCGAGCAAAGTTTCTTATTTGCAACAAATAATGACATTTAAATTTTTTTACAAGATGGAACCTGGCAAGTTAGATTGTTTCTACACATGTTTATTTCATTTATTTTGCTTTCTACCAATAAGTTAGATACAAACCACATGTTTATCTTGTTTTCTACCAATAAGTTAGATACAAACCACATGTTTATCTTGTTTTGTACCAATAAGTTAGATACAAATTGTAATAAAGAGAAATTATTTATTCACGGGAGATTCATAGAGACTTCATTGTTGTCATATAAGTATTCAGACTTCTTCTCTCATTACAAATATGCAAAGTCTCATATTCTCTTAAATTTCTAAACATTTTTATTTCTCTTGTAGAAATTTATCAATGGCTTCTTCTTCTCATTATCATTACCACAATGATAATATGATGAATTAGATGATGTATTTGAAGATATTTGAAGAAGAAAATGACTTAACGGCAGAACCAAAAGAGCGAAAAAACAAGTTTTTATCGAGAGACACCGGGAGAAAGGCCATCAGAACCTCTGAGATAATTATTTTAGCAAAACTCCAACATACCGGACAATTTTTTCCAGCGACGGTTTCGAATGAACAAAACATTATTCTTGCGTATTGTGCATCGTCTCTCTACAGAAGTTCGGTATTTTCAACCCAGAGTAGATGCAACCGGACGGAGTAGTCTATCTCTGCTCCAAAAATGTACCGCAGCAATTCGTCAATTGGCGTATGGTGGTGGGGCGGACACAGTTGACGAATATGTCTGAATTGGTGAAACAACGGCTCGTAGAAGTTTGCACAATTTTGCCGCCGGAATAATCCAATTGTTTGGAGATGAATACTTAAGACGTCCCACACCGGAGGATTTAAAATGACTACTATATTTTGGAGAACAACGTGGATTTTCAGGGATGATTGGAAGCATCGATTGCATGCATTGGGAGTGGAAAAATTGCCCCACCGCTTGGAAAGGAATGTATTCACGAGGCACCATAATAACAAATACTATTAAAGTTATTAATTATTACTTTTTGGCCCTGTACATTAGAAATTTTCTTAGTTGGCTTGTACATAAATAATTATTCGTAGGCATTGGAGCTTTTTTCAGAGATCTTAGCGCACACACCTTAACTGTAGATGTAATCAAACAACTTGATGAGAATATCCGGATCTTGATGTGCAATTTGGAAAAAAATATTTCCTCCGACTTTTTTTGACGTCATGGAACATCTTGTTATCCACCTTCCGTATGAGGCACTGCTTCGTGGACCTGTTCATAATGGATGGATGTATCCTTGCGAGCCATGAAACATCTAAAAGGGAAAGCAAAAAATCTGGCAAGAGTGGAAGGTTCAATAATTGCTGGAAGTTTGAATGCGGAAACATCTCATTTCACTTCATACTATTTTGGATCACAAGCCCGGACTCGGAAAAGAACAACGAGCAGGTATGATGGTGGTGGTGTTGAGCCGACATATGTTGTTGAAGACGTTCCACACATATTCTGTCAGGTTGGACGTCTAGGTGGAAGGTTGAGAGAAGTTTGGTGGTCGAGTTTTGAAGACGCTGATAGACCATGATTTTGACCCGCCTTTAGCCATGGTTTTGATATGTTTTTATGAGTTTTATATATGTTTTGGAGTCTATTAGGTATGTTTTCAGGTTCAGGAGCACTTTGGAGTAAAATGATGATTTAGGTGCCCTTTTGGAGCATAAAGGAGAGTTTTCCGAGATGACTATGAAGATTAGACAATGAGGACACATATCGATCGATACACACCCTGTATAATCGATCGATGACGCTTCTATCGAAGATGAAGTCAAGATACTCCATCGATCGATGTACACCATGTACCATCGATCGATACGATGCGTGGAGAGCAAGTTCAACTTGGCCGACTTGAAGCCCAAGTCTTCCCAATATTACAAAAATTCCCCTGCGAGTTTTTAACCTAATGGAACTCTTATTTATAGTTTTTTCCTTTGTGTTTGGCAAGGTGTGCTTTTTACATGCTTATATTGTTTCTAATACTTTTTGATATCTTTTGTACCTGAAAAGCTTTGCACACTTTTCTTGTTACTTTGTTCTATTCTATAAAGTATTTCTTTTCATCTCAATTTCTAAAAGGTTATAGAATTCTAGATCTAGAGGAAACACACAAAGAGATTTGTTGTTCCAAGAACCAAGAGTTCAATCCTTTATCTATGGGTTTCTATTATTACCTAATTGTTATGAATCTCTCAGTTATGACTTAGTAGATCTCCTTGTTAGATTTAGGGTTCAAATAGTTATGAGGGATTAGTCCCAACTATGGAATGTTGAATTGTTGATATTCATTATCCAAGTGAACCCTAATGCTTACTCTAGAGTAGCTACTTAGAGTATGATCATGGATGTGATTAAACTTGTTTATCATTGTCCTGAAATCATTTGGCATAAGTTTAGATCCTCTAGGGACGTGCGAGAGCCGCTCTATGATCTTGGTGAACACAGATTTGGTTCGATCTTATGCTATATCGATCGATACTCATATAGAGTCATCGATCGACAGCAACCCATATCGTCCGATATCGCTGTCAAAACATTGGTCGATATTGCTGGCAATAAGATCAATGGATGTGTCTATTTAGCGACTGCTATTAGATCTATCTAAGAATCAAAGTTCTCATATATCTTGCAAACAATTCATTAAAACATATGTAGCATTATAATCCTGATTATCTGAATAGCAACCTTGAATCTAACTATTTTTTTTTTATTGTTTTAAACCTAAAAACCATTCTCTTAAGCAACTTACCATTGCTTAATAAACTGCAACTTTACTATTTTAAACCTTTTCAACCTAGCATAATCATTTAGATTATATCTATTGCATTCCTTAGTTCCCTGTGGATTTGATCCCTAAGTACTACAACTGAACCTCTTATTTGAGAGAGTAATTCACTTAGGGTTAAACATTTGAGTGATATCAGACGCCCACAGTGCGCACACATATATACTCCTTAACTGCGAGGAGCTTGAGTATTTTGAAAAGTAAGTAGTATTCTTTATATGCCGTAGTGTTTTAATTACCACACATATACTACAATATCTAATATCATCAATTTATTTTAAAACAGTGATTTCGTTGCCCAAGTCGAAGATGCTATACCAGGGATATCAACCAATGATATCAACAAAAGGAAAGATCAACACTTTGTGAAGTGGTTAAAAACGCAGATAAATATATATATATTTAATTTTCAGATAGATATGTTTCCAATCTATCGATATATACTGCAGGTCGATTATGATGATCCATTTTATCCTCAGTGGTTACACGAATTGATAGAAGGTCTGGTCGCGAAGGTCACCACAGCATCTATGTATTTCACACGTGGTTACACTTTTCACACTTACGAATATGGAAACCGGAAGGAAACAATGAACTATGGAGTATGTGTGAATGGCGAAACATATTTTTTACGGAATCATACAAGAGATCATCGAAGTGGAGTTTCCCGGCATGAAGCTCAAATGCGTACTCTTCAAATGTGAATGGTTTGACCCCACTGTCAAGTATAGTAAGTTTGGTGTTGTTGACGTAAATGCCACACGAAGGTACAACAAATTTGAGCTATACATATTGGCTTCTCAGGCAGACCAAGTATGTTTTATACCTTACCAAAGTATCAGACAATCTGGAAGTTCTTGGTTAGCCGCTATAAAAGTTACACCTCGGGGCCGAGTATTGAACGATGAACAACCGCCTTTACAAGAAGATGTCGTAAATGAAGTAGAAGTACCTGAGCAACGTATTGATGATATCTTACTTGTTAATCCGCATAATCTGATATATGAAGAACTTCCAGACGATGCGATTTTGGACGAAGCCAACGAAGATGAATTTGAAGAAAATGATGAGGTGGAGAATGTTTCTGAGGACGAGTGATGATTAATTGTGTTTGATTATGTACTCTACCGTCAGTTGTATTTGATTCTGTTACGAAATACATTATGTTTGCATTATGAAATTATGATCCGCATAATATTCCGATATCTTAATTATGTTTGCATTATGAAATTATTTTGGAGTTTCGAGATTTGATGGTTAGTGTTTGCGGTTTGTGGTAATTGGGGTTTAGGTTTGGGGTTTGGGGGTTGGAGGTTTGAGGTTTGTGGTTTGGGGTTTAGGTTTGGGGTTTAGGGGTTGGAGGTTTGTGGTTTGGGGTTTAAGGTTCAGGTTTGGGGTTTAGGGTTTAAACGACTACATTACGACTAATAGATCATTTGAATCTAAATAGTGGTAACACTACGACTAAGTTACAACTAATCACTACAAGAAAAATGGCTTTTATTAGCGGACGAAAAACGCTATCTATCAATACGATAACGGTTTATGAAGCGTTGTATCATCGCCCGTCATAATAGGTCAAGCACTTTAGATAGCGGTTTTTTGCACTGCTATTTTATTGTCATATATTATAGCGTTTTTTTTATGCAATTAAAGAGTCTTTAATAGCATGATTTTTTTTGTTATTATTTACATTAAAATTTATTTATTTTAGAATTAATTTTTAGTTAATTATTTAAAAATAAAAACGTAATTAAAATTAAAAATTATACATGGAATCAAATTTTCTTTATTATTTAAATTTATCTATAGTTAAATTGGTTTACAAAAATACAAAAAAAAAATCTAATTAAATAATAAACCAACCAACTAAATAAACCAAAAACTAAACCGCTTTAACCTAATTACTAACTAAACACCGCCGTCTTTGTTTTTGCCATGACCTTCATCAGTATCCAGCCATGATTCTTCTTCTTCATCATGGGCTTCATCCAGCCATGACCTTCATCACCACCGCCGTCGTCACATCCATCNAAACTAAACCGCTTTAACCTAATTACTAACTAAACACCGCCGTCTTTGTTTTTGCCATGACCTTCATCAGTATCCAGCCATGATTCTTCTTCTTCATCATGGGCTTCATCCAGCCATGACCTTCATCACCACCGCCGTCGTCACATCCATCTAGACCTAATCTCGTCGCCTCCTCACCAACTCGACGTCAGCTTCCTCCTCCTGAATCTGAAGCCGTCATCTTCCTCCTCCAGCCGCCATGCCTGCCTTGCCTTGCTTCCCTAAAATCAATAATACCAGTTCAAAACAGAGAGAGAGAGAGAGATGGAGAGAGAGAGAGAGTTCTAACCGTGGTTGTGTGGTGGTGGTGGTGGTATGCTGGGACGGCGGACGACAGAGGTTGTGTGGTAGTGGTGGTGATGCTGGGACTGCAAACGAACGAATGATGTGTGGTGGTGGTTATGAGCTGGGACGGCGGGCGAACGAATGGAGGTCTTGTGGTGGTGGTGGTGACTGAGGAAGAAGGGAGGGATAACCAGAGAGATCTGTAACAAAAAAAAAAGAGAGAGAGAAAGATAACGTGAGACAAGGAAGGGAGGAAGAGATAGAGATCTGAGTATGAGTGATTTCTATCCATAGGATCAAATATATTGAATGGTTAAGATTGCTATCCTTGTGTTTGAGATACTAACCAATAAGAAAAAAGATAAAAGATAAACCAAACATTAATTTGTGGCCTTTGGATTGAAATCAATCAAAGGCCAAAATAAATCCATTAAAAAAATTGTTTTCATTTAATATAATGATTAAGTTATTTATTTATATATAATTTCGAACCAAAAAGATAATAATGTAATTATAGTTTGGTGTCAATGTTTCAAATAATAGTTTCGAAATTTTAAAATTATTTATAAGTTAAGATTTATTTTAAATGTAAAATGAAATTAGTTTAAAATATAAGAGTATAGTAAATAAAATTAGTTTAAAGGTTTAAAATTTGAACATATTAAAGTTTTAAAAATGTATGCTCAAAGTTTGGTGTTTAACTATGAGAAATTAGATTTGTAATTATGATTCGGTTTAATAATTAAATGTGTAAATTGAAGGTTTGAGTTTTATTATGATAGATAAGATTTGAGTATATAAGGTTTAGAGTTCATGGTTATGATTTTAAGTTAAAATTTGAAAATAAATTTGAATTTCTTTGAAGAATTAAATTTAAGTTTGATTTTATATTCAATTTAGATTTTAGATTTAAAGTTATGAGTTTAGAATAAGGTTTGAGTATAGGGTTTGAGGGTTAAAGGTTTAGGGTATTATGATTTAAGATTAATTATTGAAAAAGAAATAGTGTTTGAGTTTATATTTAATATTTGATGTTAAGTTTAAGAATTGATATTAAAATAGTTAGATTTTGAAGTTATGTTTAAAGTTTAGGGTTTAAAAACTTGTTTAGGGTTTAGAGATTTAAAAAGTTAAAGATAGCGTTTTTAATAATGTGCTATTAGAAATACGCTATCATAGCGTTTTTAAATATACAATTCTATCATAACGTTTCTGAATATACAAACGCTATCTAAAACTAACGCGTATGTCAACCATAGCAGAAAGACAAAAAACGTTATCCTTCACCGCTATCAAAGCCCATTTTTCTTGTAGTGAATTGTTGTTACATAGTCTTAATGCTTCGCCCCTAATTGGTCGTAATATACAGATGGACACACATTAGTCGTAATGTCGTCGTAATACGTAGTCGTAATGTAGACGTAATATGTATTGGCGTCCATTAATCGTAATATTACGACTATTTTATGACTATTGGTCGTAATGTGGTCGTACAATTATGACTAATGTACGACCAAGTGCAAAACTGTATATATATAGGGACCTCGCGGAAGCATTTCAGTTGCTCATTCCCTTCTCTCTAACAACTACTCAACATCTTTCTAGGTAATTATTTTTTTTTATTTTAGGTTGTTAGTTAAGTAATTAGATTAGTTTGGAATTAGTTTAGGATTGGAATTAGATATATTTGAATTGTTTAATTTAACCCGTTTATGTTTTTTATAAATTTCAGATATATATATTGCGCTATGTCTGGTAGAAAGAGAATCTGGAACCTCGCGGCTAGAAACTCTTACGGGAGTACTTTTCTCGGTCAATCATCAAACGACCCTAATGTTTCTACCTCGGCCTCGGCCGGCACATCATCCGGCGGCACCTCATCCGGCCCTGACCCGGTTCCAGAGACCCAACGGGCCAGCACTACTCATGAGCAGTATGTCCCTCCGTATTATCCGCGCATTGAGGATGATACGGATTTCTTCACTTATGTGCCGGATCCTCAGTATGTCCCTCCGCCTCCCCCTCCGCCTTCCCCACATGCCCATAACCCGCAACAAAATTCTGATCCGGCTCCCGGTCTTCATCCAGATTTGATGGTGCCGCTGAATGCACCATATGCGAGATACGGTGGAAGATATTCTCGGGATGCCGGGACGAGAAGGTTTACGAATTGTCGATCCGGATCGACGCCCTGGGCACGTTTTGCTAATTATTTTAAATTATTTAATTAAAGTTTAAATTTAAAAAATTTATTTAATATTAATATATATTGAAATAAATATATAAATTCTTTCAAATTTTGTAGGTTTTTGACGGACAATGTTTTAGGACAGAGAGTTGGGGATATCATTCGGGCAAATTTTCGGCATGCCCACCCGAACTGGACTCTTACACCGGACCATGTTCGCATTACGTGGTTCAAGTGTTTCGCAGTTAGTTTCTCCATTTAAAACAAAAATTAATTCATGCATCGGTAGTATATTAAAGTACTAATGTTTTCTAATTTTTCATAAATTTTTTGTAGCAAAAATGGAATTAGTCCATAGGTGTCAACGAGAAGGTCAAATCTGGATTCTACAAAAAGGCAATGCAGCGCCTCAAGAACATTGTTGGAGATTGTAAGGATGACTGGAGGTTAAGACAGGATGACGTAAAACCAGCCTACCTCAGCAATGACGTTTGGGTTGGTTTGGTGACTTTTTAGATGAAGCCTGAGTCAAGGGCGAAGTCTACCAAGTACTTTGCGGTCCGGATGACCAAGGATGCTCAAGGTAACCCACCAGTTCCTCATACTTCCAGGCAGACCCCACATGCTGGGAGGGCACTTAAAATTGTAAGTGTTTGAATATTCTTGATTTTATTAATATTTTTTTAACGCAAAATTTAAATTAATTTATTTTTTATAGACTGCCAAAGAAGGAACGCCACCATCTCTCGCCCGGCTATACAAGATTACCCACCATCGTTCCGATGAGACTTTTGTGCATCCTCAAGAAGAGAAGATCTACAACGAGGTAGAGGCTCGGATCGAAGAGGTCCAGACTCAGATGTCGCAACAAAATCCGGATGCTCCACCGGTCCAGCTTTCCACCATCGACCAAGACAAGATTTTCGAGCAGGTAATTATTTTAATTTTTAACTTTATTAACATTTTTAATTTTTTATTAAATTTTCACATTTTTACTAATTATATAAATATAATTAGTAAATAAAATTTGATATTTTGTAGGTTGCTCCGAAGAAAAGGAGATGTATTATTGAGATCGGGACTGTGAACGATGTCCCGAGGGCGAGGCCCGAACATGCAGCAAGAATAGAAGAAGATTCCTCTCTCCGACGGGAACTAGCAGCTGCCAACAAAGTCATAGACGGGCATAAAAGCAAGTTCAAGGCTATGGCGAATATGTTCGATCTTATGATGGAGACCTCGAATCCAAACCCGACGGTTGCAAATGCATGGCAAGCTCTACGTCCGAGCTTTAACCCCGACCCCACTCCGGAAGAGCATGTGGATTTTGAGCGACGTGCGGAGCAACACACTTCCGAGTTCTTCCAAGACATGAACCTCAACAAAACACCTTAGTTTTTTCGGTTTTTTGTATAAATACTTTATATATTATTTAATCAAATATAACTTTATATATTTTTAAAATTTATTCATTTTTTAAAAAAATTCGAATTAAAAACCAATTTTTTTAAAAAAAAATCAAATTAAGAAAATCGTTTTATTTAAAAATAAAATCAACATTGGTCGTAAATTAGTCTTTAATTTACGACTAATGGACAACAACTGTCGAAGTTACTTAGTTGTAATATTACGACTAAGTAACTACCAATGTTTACGTTTGCTTTACGACTACATCTATTACGACTCATTAACTACTAATTATATTACGACTAATTAACTACGAAATGCTTTACGACTACATTACTACTACAAATGTCACCTCAACCTTACAACTAAAGCATTAGTCGTAATATTACGACTAGGTTACGACTACAGCTTGTGGTCGTAATATTACGACTACGTTACGACTAATTGTGCATTACGACTAGTGAAACCAATGAGTTTTCGATGTTAATTGGTCGTAAATGACATATTACGACCAATTAACAACCAGTAGTGTAGTCGTTAGACACATGTTTTCTTGTAGTGTAAATGTAGCTGTAGAAATAAATACAAAAAATAACAAAAATGGAAAGATATTTCTACATCAATATTTTTCTCTACAACATATAAAATAGTGTTTTAGAAAACAAGGGTGCTACAGCTATTTTTTTAAAAAAAGTTTGACTTTAGCTTTAAAAATTAGATAAAACATAATTAATAACTTTTATGGTTGTAGATGAAAATTAAAGCTAAAGTTATTAGTTACATCTCAACCAATCACCCTCTATATATCATAGAATTTAAATATGGTTTTATGGAATATTAGTTTATAAAATATTTACTGTATTTCTTTTATTAATTGTTTCAAACTAATTAATCAATAGTTTTCCTCCGAATTGATAAAGGAAAATTGCACCTAGTAACTTAGACAAAACTAAAGTTAATTAATTAACCAAATTTCTACTTTCTGTCCTCTTATTTCTTCCCTTGTCTTTCTAATTTCTCTCTAAAAATATTTTTTTTTTGGTTATTTCACAAATAATCGAATTAATGTATATCTCTAAGTTAATACAGATAAAAAAGAGATCTTGACAGAAAAAAAACGGGAAAATTGTCATTTAAATCCCGAACTTTCAAATTTGGTTGAAAAAAAACATGAACTTTCTCTTGGACCATTTAAAGCACCAACTTAGTTTGAATAGCCATTTTAAACCTCAAATTAGTTTGACTAAACCAAATCAAACACGACGTTAACTCGGGTAACGGATCGATTAGACGGAGTTAAAATTTCCGTTAAGTCGTCTAAACGACGTCGTTTTAAATTTTTTAAAAATATTGCAACTGAAGAGAATCGAATCCGAGACTCAAAGGCAAACTCACTCCAAGACAAAACCACTAGACCACTTGCGCTTTTTGTAACTTAAATGAATACTAATAGATTTATTATGAACCATCCAAATCATTTTCCCACCCTAAATCCCTAAATATTAAAACTTATAAATAACTTAATAATTAAAAAATCATAAATATTAGTAAAAATATTAAAACGTATAATAATTATTAATTTATTTATAATAAGTATTAAAAATATTAAATAACAATTTTTTTAATCATTAAGTATTATTGAATATTCAAATTTTCGTTCTTATACTTAATATTTAATTATTCAATAATACTAAATGATTAAAAAAATTTATTTTAATACTTCTTAATTATTGAGTATTATTAAATAATTAATTATTAAGTATAAGAATGAAAATTTGAATAATCAATAATACTTAATGATTAAAAAATTGTTATTTAATATTTTTAATACTTCTTATAAATAACTTAATAATTATTATAAGTTTTAATATTTTTACTAATATTTACAATTTTTTAATTATTAAGTTATTTATAAGTTTTAATATTTAGGAATTTAGGGTGGGAAAATGATTTGGATGGTTCATAATAAATCTATTAGTATTCATTTAGGTTACAAAAAGCGCAAGTGGTCTAGTGGTTTTTGTCTTGGAGTGAGTTTGTCTTTGGGTCTCGGTTCGATTCCATCTGGTTGCAATATTTTTAAAATTTTTAAAACGACGTCGTTTAGACGACTTAACGGAAATTAGAGACGGTGATTAACTCCGTCTAATCGATCCGTTACCCGAGTTAACGTCGTGTTTGATTTGGTTTAGTCAAACTAAATTAAGGTTTAACATGGCTATTCAGACTAAGTTGGTGTTTTAAATGGTCTAAGAGAAAGTTCATGCTTTTTTTCAACCAAATTTGAAAGTTCGGGATTTAAATGACAATTTTCCCGAAAAAAAACAGATAAAAAAGAGAGAGTAGAGTAGTAGACAAAGTCACAAAAGTGTTCAACTCTTTTCAGCCTTCAGTTCAGAGAATGCTTTAACTCAAAAGCGCTCTTCAATTTTCAAAATGTATTTTTAATACACTCTCTCTCCACTTTTGTCTCTTGTGTCCATCGTCTACCTTTTTCTCCCCCTCTGATGTACATTGCGATTTACATCTCAGAAACCCTAGATTTCGAAATCTAGGGTGTGTTCTGTGTTGTCTCTTCTCTTTACAATAGACTGTAATAGTATGAGCAGCTGCACCTGTTGCCTCATATCTTAGCCCTGTTCTTGTTGCACTACACATTTCGTGAAATCAAATCTGCATTTATATTGAGCTCAGAGCTCAAGATTTGGTTTCTTCTTGTAGAATTCAATATAGATCCTTGATATTATCCCTAAGGTTTCTTGAATTTTGTTGTGGGTTTATCAAAAACCCCAACTTGATTCTTGGGTTCTGTTTTAAAACCCTAAAAAGTTCCCGACTTTGATTAGGACTCTAATCCTTAGAACCCAGATTCATAAATCTAGAAATTAGGGTTTTTAAATGCATGGAAGGTCGAGAAGCTATGCCATTCCCTCATCCTTTCTACTTCCCAAGAGGAGCCTTTACTTCTCAGTCCGCGAGTGCCATCCACGCGCTGCCGGGCTTCAGGCCAATGACTAACCCTAATCTCCAGCAGCAGCACCCTCTTCCTAACTCCGGCCATCCATTTCCCTTGGGCGAGCAGAGACACCATCAGGATTTCAGCCATGGGATTCATATGGGTATGGCTGCTGCTTCTTCTTCGTCTCCGGCTATGCAACAACAGCCGCCGATTCCTCCCACTCCTCACCCCTCGGTAGCTGCTGCGGAGGAGCCGATAATGGTTAAGAAGAAGCGAGGACGGCCGAGGAAGTATGTTCCAGAGAATGAAGGGTGTGATCTTGAACTCTCTCCTATGCAGAAGCCTAAGATCTCTTCATCAATGTCTGATCCTAACGCTCCCAAACGAGCTAGAGGTAGACCACCCGGAACTGGGAGAAAACAGCGTCTTGCAAATCTCGGTGAGCTTTCTTATTCTTAAATTATAGACTTTAAAAGCTTAAGATGTCTCCAATGATTCTATGTTTGAGTTAAGAAGTTGCTTTTTAGCTCTGTTGTTCAATCTTGGTAACTGAATGATTTGTGTTTCTATTTTGTGAGAACTGATACATATCCTGAATGTGATTTTGGTATAAGGAATCATAAAACTGTTAACTTAGATATTGACTCGATGTTGAGCTTCTACAAAAAAAAAAGGCTTTCAACTTGGTTGTTGTCGTTGCTTGGCTCTACTGTTTCTAGGTGAGTGGATGAACACTTCAGCTGGATTTGCTTTTGCGACGCACGTGATCAGTGTTGAAGCCGGAGAGGTACATTTTAACCCTCCATCTCTTCTTCATTTCCTGCATCTATCAGATATTTTTGAGTTTGTATGATCTTAGTTAAAAATCACCTTTTCTTCTTCTTCTTCTTCTTCTTCATCTTTTGTAGGACATTGTTTCAAAAGTCCTTTCGTTTTCACAACAGAGGCCAAGAGCCCTTTGTATTATGTCTGGAACCGGAGTGGCTTCTGCACTGACGCTACGCCAAACTGGATCATCAGCGCCTACTCTGTCTTTTCAGGTTCAAAATATTTTTCCTCTTTGGTCTCACAAACAAACTCATTTTTCATCTTCTTTGTTTGGTTGCTGTGTAGGCGCATTTTGATATACTAAGTTTACAAGGATGTTACTTGGTTAATGAAGAAGGTGGGTCTAAATCAAGAACTGGAGGTATTAGTGTCTCTCTCTCCCGCCACGATGGTTTTCTGATTGGTGGCACGGTTGGAACGCTTATTGCAGCCAGTCTCGTTCAGGTATCTATGTGTTATATATTCTTGTTTGAATGGTTCTGTTCTCTCAGTTCCTGATGGCTAATATGACTTGACTTGCTTTGTATGTAGGTGGTGGCATGTAGTTTTGTATACGGAAGTGCAAAGGCTAAAGTAATAAAGCAAGAAAACGGGTCAAAGGAAGACACCACCACCACCAAAAAGGACAACAACCTGGAGACGCCGGCCAGTGAACAGCCTTCGTCGCCACGAGCATCAGAATCAGCAGCAGAGGCGGCTCAGACGCCACTGGACTACTCTTCACCAGGGTGGGCAGGATCTGGTGGTGGCAGCAGAACAACCGACTCAAGAAACAATAACCACCTCACTGATATTGACTTGACAAGAGGATGATTCAGTCAGTACTTATTAGAACATTTGCAGCATCATACCGAGATCGTTTGGTGCTGTACATAAACTGTTGTTGTAGATTTCCTTTTCGTTCTTTTAGATTTTCATGGGAGTACCATGTTACTAGAGAGATTCCAGGATTATCCATCGATCCAATGCACTGGGCGTAAAAGTCAAAATGTACTTGTCTTGTTGTTGTTTGGATATTGTTTTTAGAGTTGATTACATAGAAGAGCACATTTTGTCTTTCTTTTACACTAAGAAGCACTTCCCACTTGTGGGACACTTTCTAGTGGGACCAAGTGGTTAATTTGTCAAAATTGCCCTTATTGAAACTAAGATCTAGTTTCATTTGTGCTTTTAAGTTTATAAGAAAAAGATTTTGCTTTCCACCGTTTGGATTAAAAATGTTAATATCACATCGATGAATGAGATTGAATCTTGGAGAATATGATATTTTGACAAAACATGATTTAATTGTTTGTGTTCGATGTGGGGATGCATAATTTCTTTTGTGGATGACTGAGTTATCGTCGGATGAGTTGTGGTCGAGTGAATTATGTTCGGGTGATTTGTGTTCAGGCATGGACTCATGTTAACAAAAAATACATGGAGTTGTGAACATGTAATTATATGGACAAATATTCATATGTATAACAGAAGAAAAAGGTTGACATAAACTCATGTTAACAAAAGAATAAAAATGTGGATGCACGTTGTTACCAGAACCTCAACAAAACACTGACCACGAGTTATGTATAACAGAAAGAGTTATAATGGTCAACAAACAAAAGCAAGAGATTTCCAATACCCAGAACAAACATTTACAAAGTAGATAACAGAACACTTTTCGTGGTGGAGGATTGCAATGAGCTTCAGCTACATCTGATCCACCGAGCTCATCCACGATAATATTGAGCTTGGAATCCATGGCATGAATCACCGGGGGTTGAGGAGGAGGAGCTGATTCGTTTCGTCTCCGTTGACTCTATCGTCTTCTCCAACGGTTTTCTCAATCGCCGGAACCTATCGATGAACTCGTTTATTGAAATTTTTTCTCGGTTCACCGGCGGTCGAGACCGACGTGAGGAGGCAAATTGGAGACAGTATCCCGATGCCTTCATCCTTTTCCACACCACGAGAGCTTGCCATAAACAGATCTCCCATAACTCTCTAAATAGAGATCCACCAATTAATTCCTATTATCCGTCACAGCCACTGTATCTCCACTTCTCTCTTCTTATGTTCTGACGATCTTTACCAAGATAGATTCGTATTGGGTTTTAAAATTTAGTTTCTGGATTTAATTGTTTCTCTTAAAGCTTTGATAAGAGAATCTCTTGATAAAATCAAGGTAGTAACTTTGATAAAATCAAAAACGAATCAACCCAGAATATGCTTCATTATTATGCTGTTTCAAAAGTCATTTTTTTGTGCCAACGCAAGGCATTGATGGTGAACTTTGGATACAAAATTATGCTCGTGACTTTATTTTATAAGAAAATTACTTTCAATGTTGAGTTTAGAGAGTTAAAGACATAGAAAAACAAATACGGTGAGAGTTAAAAGGTTGCAAATTTGAATTTGAGATGGGAATAAAATAGATTTAGTCACGAAAATTTAGTTTTAGTTGAAAGAAATAGTTTAGTTTCAAAGTTGGGAAAAGGGCATAAAAGACCAACAACATAGAAAAAGTGTGTTCCAAGTGCTATGTGTCTTCACTTGTAATTAGAAAGACAAAAAGTGTCCGTAGAGGTAAAAAATTCTTGTTTTTAATTGTAACATTTCATCTGTTGTAACATAACACATTTTCTTTTTCCCTATGGAATTTATTTTTTATAAATTGTTGGCTACACATTTCTTCTTAACTTTGTATTCACGACAATGTAAACTTGGTATTCTTCCGTTTGACTGACTACTGGTTCTATGATTCATAATTTGGGTTTTCAAAATTAGGTTGATTTGATCACAAATCTGTCAGGTGTCATTATAACAAAGTTGAAGGAACACATGAAAAAATAAATAAGTTGTATCAAGGATACATTACAAAACCGAGCAAATGGTTGGATAGGTAAATGGTAATGAAGAAGAGGGAAATACATTTTAATAAAATCCATTTTATTACCTCTTTCGATTTATATGTCTAATTTCTTGTTTCCTTTGGAGCTATGTGAAAGATTTGCAAGTGTCATTGCACATTATTGGTGAAGTTTGATTTCACCTAAAAAAATATGCACTGAATAAAATAAAAATAAAATCTTTATTTATAAAGAGAAGAGGGCAGAGTTAGATTTTGTATGATCCACGAGTTTAAACTAGCACTTCTAGCAAACACAACTATGTTGATTGGTAAAATTTTCAGACTCTTTGTTAGCTCGAATCTTGTGCGGAAAATACTATCGAATGAACTCGTCTTTGCGAGTAAATATTACTAAGAATCCTTTTTATATGTGGACTAGTATTTAGGTTACAAGACAATTATTTTTGTTGAGTATCAAAGAAGAGTCATACAAGATATGAGTTAGATAATTATTTAGGTTACAAGATATGAGTCATACTAGAATCCTTTTTATATGTGGACTAGTATTTAGGTTACAAGACAATTATTGTTGTTGAGTATCAAAGAAGAGTCATACAAGACATGACTTAGAGCGTTGGAAGATCCTTGTAACCCCACAACACCAGCTAGACTTGATCGACTAATGCCCAGTGGTATATCCGCGACGACAGTCAATGCTTTCATCAAAGGGAGCCAGAGAAATAGGATGTTGAGATGCTTGAAAGTTTTGTTGTTGAAGAGTATATACCACTGATTTTCAGCTTGGCCATAAGGCGCACCAATCATCGAGATGCATTTTTCTGGAGCTTGACAAAAATGAGCAATATACTGTCAAGTTTGGATATTGGATAACACATAATATTTTACAATGAGACATAGACGGTTACTCAAAGCCGAGTATCATTATGCTTCAAGTATTTGCTTGGGAAATAAAGGATGTTCATAAGATTCTCCATATGGTAGCTGATAGCTTGTCACATAGCGGTAACAAAGAATCTTACACGTTGTCATATGTGATGTGATAATCATTTCTTTTGATGTGTGGAACCCGATGAGTCAGTCACCCATGCCATATAGTGTCTACCAGCCTTACAAGCAGGGATGTTAAGATGAGTTTTGTTCGCGGGTTCTTAATGGGTTTTGATAAAAAATAAATGTCCATTTAGACCCATTTAGCTAGTTAGGTTTTAAATGGGCAACCCTTTTAAGACCCATTTATTAAATGGGTTTTCGCTAAAATAAACGGACCCGTTTAACCCATTAATGTTTTTTCTGTGTAATTTAAACGCTGTCGTTTGGTTAAGGCCTTAAAGGATTTTCTTCCATTTTCATCTTCTCCTTCGATCAGATCTCCACCAAAGCGTAATCTCCACCGCCTCAACTTCTGAAACCCATTGTCAATGATCAAGTTTCGATCAAGTTCTGTTTCTGAAACCGATTGGTAACTACTCTCTATTCTTTCTTCTCTTTTGATTGCTGAAACAACTGGTTATAGAGAGCAGATTAGGTTTTCAGGTAAAGGTTCACTGATAATCCTAGGGTTTAGCTAAACCGAAGAGAGACTCGATTTTTTTTAGATCTGTCTCTAGTCTCTAAATTAAGCAAACCCAGAAGGAAAAATTGCATATTATTTAGCTAAATTGCATATTTTTCGATGGGTTGGAACTTGGAGATGAAGAAGTATCGAAACAAAGAAGAGTGCTATGTTTCCTATTGTTTTCATGTTTGTCTCATGTGTTGTGTTTCTAGTTTGTGTGTGTTTTGTTTATCAACCTTTGACACTGTTAGATAGTTGAATATGTGCTGGCATTTTATCTAGATAGAAACTAGAGATGGAGATGCAGAGCTGTGTCAGTTCTAGCTAAGATGCACTCAACCTTTTAACTGGTGGTGGTGTGTGTGTTTTATGTCTGAGTGATTGATGAGTTATTCATGTGCTTTTGGTGCTGGTCAGGTCTCGTACTTGTTCAGAAGCCCAGAGGTTTCGAATATAATCTTAAAGGCTCCTCCGGTTCAAGGGTTGAAGTAAGCCCTTTTATCTGAATCACTTGTTGGTTGTTTTGCATTAGTAACTGCTTATCATTACGTAGCTGCTGATCCCAAGTTCAAAGCAACTTGAATCATGTATATTTAGATGATGTAATGCTTTTTTTTTTTACTTTATAATAACAGTCTTTGTTGAGATGTTGTAGATCCTAGTCCACACTAAGTATTTTGTAGTGACTAAGGGTTAAATCTAGGGAAGATAAATGATGTGGGAAACGATGCTCTTACAATACAACGATGTAATCAGAATTCAGTAGACAAAAATGGACTTTGTTGATATAAAGTTTGATACAAAGAAGTAACTGAGATTGAAGATTACAAAGTGAGATCGAGAATTAAACAAGTTTATGACTAAAGAAACGAGGTCAATGTGAGTAGTGGGAAGTTCTAGAGTTTTATTTGTGTCCTTTGTTCTCTATCACTCTCTTCCTTTTATAGCATGTGCTTCGCCGATTCTTCTTTACCGTCTCCGGGATCTTCGGGCCAGCAACCCGATCTCGTTCTATTCGATACGGGTCGAGTTGCGAACAGCGATGTATGGGCCTGGGCCCATTTGGTTGTTGCCTGAAATTAGGTCCAACAGATGTCCGTAAGCCGTTTAACATCTTCATTTCTTCGCTTATAGTTTTAGCAGAGCTTGTGTTTTTAGGTTGGTTCACTTTCACATGAAATAGCAATGTCTGCATAAATCTTTAGCAGAACCAAAATTCATACGGTTTCTGATGCTATTTGAGGTCAGGAAAAGTCAAGAAACAAGTTAATTACTCTAATTGTGATTAACTTTGGTTTCTATGATTATGCCTAGTTGTGTTTATGCATCCCGTTTTGTGTTTGTGGTTTGATTGAGCTACATCCAGTTTTATAATCTATTTTCCTCTTTTTTTTTTCCAATTACAGCATGGAAGATTTTATAGACATGAATGAAGAAGATGCTTAAGCTGAGATAAATTTGGAAGCTACACAATTAGAAGAACAGCAATCTGAAACCCATTCTAGGGAATCGGCTCAAGCTCCACGCAAGAGACGTAAAACATCACGGGTTTGAGAAGATTTTGTATAAGTGGAGGTAGAGAATGATGGCAAAGAAAAGGCCAGATGTTTGCATTGTTGTATGAAGTTGGTGACACGTAATGAAAAAAATGTGAGTTGTGGAACTCATCATCTACAACGCCACTTGGAAACTTGTCCAAAGAAGCCTTCTGATACTACTCAAATTACCCTAAGGAGTGATTTTACTCTCTCAAATAAGAGACCAGTTGTAATATTTAGGGATCAAATCCACAAAGAGCTAGGGAACCAATTAAATATAATGTTCTCTTAATGTTCTCGTTATTATCCCTGCTTGATTCTAAGAAGATGATTAAGTATATGTTCATTTCTTTTGCTGGGTTTGGAAACAGACGGTGCGATCAAGCAATGTCTCCTCTTCTTGTTTGCTATTGTCAAACACAGACCAATCAATTTTGGAAAATTGGTGTACTTTCGAGTCATAGCGATGTGATATACCATGGATTTCACCAGTTTTCACCCATGTTATATAACCTATTTAGAGTCTATTATAAATATATGGAGTATGTATTAGAGTATTTTTTCAGGTTCAAGTACGTTCTGGAGAACTTTGGTGATATGTGAAACTTTTTGAGATGCATAACTGCACAGACACGTCCGATTTTTATCTATGGATGGAAACCTTCCCACAGTAATATTGAGCTGAAACTTTGACCCAAGCTAGAGATTTGATTTTGCTTTCCAATGCCACTGGTTTAAGGTCCATCTGACGGTTAGATTTAATATGATGCTCAATTTATTGAACCGTAGTTTGTTTGCCTCGTGAAAGGAAGCTGTCAAAAAGATGAATGAGTGTCAATCGACGGCACAGCCTTGCCATCGATTGACGGCATCAATCGACGGCACAGCCTTGCCATCGATTGACGGTGATCCCAGAAGACAGTCCCAAATTGTTTCAAGACCGATTAAAGCCCAGAAGTCATCACAAATTACTAAAATACCCTTGGATGACCAGAAATTCTATTTATGTATTTTCTAAGCTATTGTTGACGGCTATGCTTTCTTTGGTTCTTGTTCTTAGTTTTAGGAGGAGAAGGGAGGAACTCCTCCAGAGTCCTCCTGGAATGCCAGTGGTTTTATTATCTATTTTATATCTATTCATCTATGATTTCGGTGACAACTTTCATGTCTGAATAGTTCCACCTGTTAGATTTAGGGTTCTATATGGTACAGATGAATTAGCCCCAAAATAGTATTATTATAAGAATTGATACCAATTGATTAGGAGAATTCTTAATGCATGGTTTTAGAGTAGGTAACTAGACCCTGAACTTAGGACATGGGATACTGCGATAGTAGATTCCTTGTATGATACATTCTGATTGAATTAGGTTTGCTAGAAACAAGCGAGAGTTGATCGACCATACTTGGTGGAAATCAACTCGCCACAACCATCGACCGATGTCGATACTTGACCATCGATCAATAGCGATATAAAGTGAGCGGTTGAATCCTAGTGTATCAGCTCGCCTAAATAATATCCTATCATTTATAGTTCACGTACCCAAATCCTAGATCTAGCAACCATCCTACCATCAAACAAACAACTACCTTGTTCTCTTACTATATTTACTACATTAATAATTGTTTACTTAGCTTAATCATAGACTATTTAGATCTATTGTGTGCCCTATCTATTTGTGGATTTGATCACTAAGTACTACAACTCGACCTATATGAGAGAGTAAAAATCACTCCTTAGGGTAATTTAAGTAATATCAAATTTGGTGTCGCTGCGGGGAGATTTGATCACCATTAGATCTTGCCTAGTTAGATTTCGTCTAGGTTTTATTATATAGTTTTCTTACATAAAATTGTTTCTTGTGTTTCAGGTACATATCTCCCAGTACCAGGAACAAGAACGAAGAGAGGATTTTTAGGTTCTTCGAAGAAGGAGCCTGCTGATTCACGCATGATCCGTAAGTCTACGAGGGAAGTATTGATCGACACCCTCGAAGCAGCAGCGATCGAAAATGTGAACCAAACATCAAACGACGCTGTTCATTCCAAATGGTCCGACATTGTTCATCAAGAAACTATTCATCAGACGTCGAACGATATTGTTCATCAGACTTCGAACGATACTATCATCCACCATCGACCGATACTGTTCATACGACGTCGAATGGGACTGTTCATCCACCGTCGAACGACATTATTCATCGTGACATTATTCATACATTGTCGAACGACAGCAACACAACTCCATCTATCAACACTACTTGCGAGAAGACATAAAAGGTCGAGGTACTCATAATGAGTTTTGATACATATGGGATTCTACGAGATGAAGACGGTCACGCTCGCAATAGTTCATGCAAATTAATTCATACGCATGAGACAGAAATCCTTGATGATTCTACTGTTTCTGAGAGGATGACTTTGAGATGAAAACTATATACTTCATTTTTATGCGTCAGCATCCCTATCATGGTTTTCTTCACGAGAAACCAATGCATCATATCAACATGTTTGAGAAATTGGTATGGCTTATCTTTAATGAAGCCACTGAAGACTACCACTTCTGAAAATTGTTCCCATACTCTCTTGCTGGAGAAGCATCATGATGGTTTAAGAAGCTACCACCAGGATCTCTCACAGCCTGGAATGACATAGCAAACGCCTTCCTCAACAACTTTCTCTATGATGCTGAAACAAATCTAGAGATTGAGATGGAATCTATGATGAGGAATGTGGTAGAGGTTGATGAACGTTATGGATCTGAGCAGCGCATAGCAGAAGAAGGTAATATTAGTGATCCGACTCTAGTGTCGATCGACACAAAGACCTCAACATCGAACGAGGCTCCTCATTGTAATACTGTTCATCGTAATACTATACAATACATTATATATCTAGGCCGGATTCCTTTAAGATCGCTACCACTACTAAATTTCTCAACATATATCTTCCTAATACATTTTGCATTTGTCTGTCGGTGATGAGAATATGGACCGCATAGCATGTATGAAGATCAATATATTAACGAACGAGGAATTATGGAGATGATCTTGATATAGTTGAAGCACGTATCCTCCAAGAATATCTATGAACGAATCACTTTGTGTAAAATACATACTTCCAAGATTTCTTGATGTTGAATCAAAAATTTTAATCACTGAAAGCTTGCGTAATTTCATTAGTAGTTCCTTCTTCCCCATGTATATGTCACCAGACTTAATGATTTCACTCTTCCGCAGATGTGATTTCTTCATAGTCTCAAGTGATAGATTCATAGCCTCCTATGATACCTTCATAGTCGCAAGTGATGGTTTCATAGCCTCATGTGATAACTTCATAGTCTCATACTGAACATTTCCAAAACTACCAAAATCTGCAGCAGCATTATCTCTAACATTACGCTTTTGATTTCTATTCCCATCAAGACGACCTTTGTTTGTAGTCAATGAGACATAAAGATAGATAGCGTATGTCTAGTACAATGTGATAAAAGTCGCAAATTGTCTATCATTGCTCAAGGACATCGGATGAGTATTGCTAGGCATATGCTCCAATATACGTTAGGCAACATATAAGCAAGTTCGACTGCTTTAATCTCACTAATATTGTTATCTTCACAAAGTATGCAGAGAAAATCCTCATATTTGATTTCATATTAAACAAAAAGGACATTCCTCTTTTTACTTGTATCAAGAAGAAACTCCCAACCACCATTATCTATCTTTCATTCTTCAAAAATAGTAACTAATGGCAACATTATCTGTATAATACAGAATTTGCATCAATGCACATTGCAAAACTAATTTTGCGGAAAACAACAAGGTATAGTGAATCGTAGCAGCAAGAGAACATCATTGTTAAGGCAACCATAAGAAAAAAACTTGTTCTTTGTTCATTCTTGGTGTTTCTCAAATCTGTATGAGCCTGTAACCTGCTCGCCTTCCACCTATAAATTAACTTATTTTATCAAATATACACGAAGATTGGACATAAAATAAATTATAAAATCTGTGTGAGAGACCGTTGAAAGTAAAGTGAGAGAACCGTTGACGATATGAACAATTTATTAGATCTGTTGAAGGTAAAGTGTTGTATCTTCTAGTTTCTTTGAAATCAATAATGACATATTATTAAGAAATTGGTAAATGGTAATTTTCATAAAGGATGGACCTTTTCAACGATTTTTTCTTGCAAGGGTATCATTCTCACATTATCTTTTCAAACTAGAGCATATCAATAAATGACCCTTATATATTTTTTTTCTTTCTATTGATTCTTTCTTATTCAATCTATCATTTCTTTGTGTACACTTTTCAATACACTTTTGTACATAATTTCTTTCTCATTCATTATATTAACTGCTACTTTGCATGTATAAATATTATAGACGTTAATTTGCTTATTGGTTCTATTTAATTTTGTACATGACGTAACTTATTAAAATCTCTTTATTGTGCCAGATACCTAAATTTCTTTCAGTTATGTTTAGTGTCTCTATTGGAGATTATTCAAAACTTTATTATCTCGGTATAATCATTATCAATTTATTCTCCTTTTCATTCATGAGGATATTTATCTCTTGAACATTATGATTATGGTGTTATGACCCTCAAAAGTTTATGGCATTATAACCGTCACCATGGTGCTTGACGCTCGCCTTTTAAAAGACATGAAAAAACTCAGTTTTATATGGTTAAATCTGAGTACTCTACACATCATCCTCAACAATACAACCACCTAGAGGAAATTTTACCCTTAAACAAGAATTTGGTAATCTACAAAGATTTTTAACCAATTACAATAGTGAGAGTTTTCATGCATCAAACCCGCTATATTTGTATTTTTTTCTCATTTGATTTCATTAATAACGTTGAAGAGTATAAAGGTGAAATACAAAGCCAACGAAACATAAAGAACATCCTCAAAAACAAAGCCCACAGAAGAAAGCAAGAACCCAAACAACCGGGCTACATACCAACATCAGGAGCTTCAACTAAATACCTACACTCCTTTTGAATAACCCATAAGCAAATTATCATAGATAAAAGAACAGAGACTTAATATTCTCTTACTAGCCGGAATTCTTGCAACAAACAACACAGCTGACAACTTCAAGCAGAACAAAAACCTCATCTGAACCACATGTTCATGATGACAACAACCAAACCTCTTCAACCAACTCAAGACAACAAGCAGGCTGAAACAACACCCACCAGAGCACTTTACTCAACCGCACCATAAATTGGAAGCATCCATGCCTCATTCTCTTTATATTGCTTCAACCAAACAAAGCCACGAGAAAGAAAAAGGCCAAAGGAAGACCAGTAGAAACACTATTTCAAAAGGTGGGAGACAACCTCCTTCAAATTTAAGAGACTAAGACCATCCGCAATAAGGAGTCCTTAGGGAGAATCCTTAGGAAAATATTAATTTTATAATCAATGGGTCTCATGAACAGTTAAGGATTTTAAGGATAAATATGTAAGGATTGATCCTTACACTATTCGCGGGCTCCACTGCCCACGTGGCGGTCTATGAGTGGTCAGTTTTTTTTGTTTTTAAAGAAATTTGTTTTTAAAGAAAAAATCTGAAATATCCTTATATAATCCGAAATACCCCTTTCCTAAGGATTCCCCCAAGGATCCGCTATTGCGGATACTCTAATAGGTGTTTTGAAAACAACCTATTTCTCAAGTACCATAACCACCAACTGCTCACTACACACCACCATGTCACTGCTACATTGTTGCTGAATCAGAGACCAACTAAGAGAAGCTCAACAACCAAGAGAGATTAACCGGATTCAACCCCTTGGCCGGAGGTACACACAGCTGATGGAGGGACGACATAACGGAATTCCTGTTGAGACACCGATACCGAAACATGAACAGAGAGAGAAGAAAAGAGTCAGACCACTCACTACCACTATGGACACAACACTTTGGCCGGATTTGGAACCTGAAAAAGGCTGATCTGAAAGCTAGAACAAACCTCCAAAATCAAGAATTCCAGACCATCGAAGAACTTTAACAAAGGTAAACCAAACTACAAATATGCCATCAAGAACGATAGAGAATAAACAAAAGGAGATGAAAGTTTGAGTTAAAAGGAAAAACAACAACTAGTAACTAAAACGATACAAACTGCTCCGAGAGCAACACACCACCGCCAGAAGCACTACGATTCAACCGGAGGAGAGGAAGAAACTTAAGAGAGAAGGGAAAGAAAAGATGAGAGGGCTAAGCTTACCCGCTATATTAGTTATCATTTGCATTAATTTTTTATCGACTATTGTATGATTGATGAGAGTAAAACTGTGCCAAAAGCATGGCTAAATGTTTGAAAGTCAATTCTAAAGGAAATGAAAAACAAAACAGAGCCAATAGTATACGTCATAAAATAGCAAACATAACCACAATACAATTTTTCTCACAGAAGAGATGCTTGTTATGAGGGTGGTAACAAAGAGATCAGTGCATAGAACGAGAGTAATGGTTGTCATTAGGGTTCCGTTTCTGACTGAAAACCGCCAAAGCTTTTCTCACTGGAGGCTGCAATGGTGCCTTTCTATCACTGTGATGGTTCATGAAAACATCGTCTGATATAAAATACTCATCTCCCTGTTAAAAAAAAACCACAATGTAATCAAATCAAAATGTTTTCTTCCTCCATTAGAGTTTCTATTGTTACTAACCGCTTTGCTTGCTTTCTTCTTGGTCTTGGGATGGAGGTACTTTTGAGGAAGTTGATCTTCCCTTAGAACCAGATTCTTGGTGATTGCATCTCTTCCGCTTTTAGGCATCGGTATCGAAAACTGCACAAAGAAACGAGGGTTTCTTGTTTAAATGCAGAGCAACCAACGAAAAGCAAAACATGGTGACCCGACTACTTACTTTAGTCCCTCGAAGTGTTACACGTGGTTTACGTGCAGCTATGATGGTGCCATTCTCGCCTATTGTAACCGCTACTTTGCGCAGAGTGCCGCCATTACCGCACTTGGGACAGAAGATTCTTCCAATTTCAGGAGTTACGGTGTAGCAAGCATGGCATTTCAACACCCACCTGAACATCCAAATGGCAATCAAGTATAAGACATCTCCCTCAGCTAATGAAAATTGTTTGAGGGATAAAAAGGAAGATCTGATTCATAAAGTTGTACCTGTTTAGTTGGCGAATTTGCATACCTCCGGGTGCAAGCAAACGCAAACCCATTTGAATAATAACATTTTGCATCGCGTAGTCACCGGTTATACAAGCTACACTGGACTCAGATAAGGCTCTCAATGACCAACTCTGCTCGCTGCTACCATCATCTGCCATCGATGAGGCCTCACTAGCAACATCGGTCCCCTCAGCTACGACTTCCGCATCATCCTCACCATTGCTCAAATTCGTCTCTTCAGGTTCTTCTTGGAGAGCCTTCAATGAATCTTCTTCCTCCAACCTCATATCTTTTAAAATGGACGAAAGCTCCTCATCATTCTTTCCGCTATCTTTAGACACCTGATCAGTTGTGTCCCGGGTCAAGTTACCAGCTTTGTCAGCTTCTTGATCTTTCTGAAATTCTTGCTCGGCCAAGGCATTGTAATGTTCCCACTTGGCCTTTCTCCTAAGGAACTTCCTGTGAGTACTGCTACTAACCGCAGGTCTCCATTTACCACCACCATCTTCATCATCATCATTCTCTCCCCGCGATGCATCTACTCCTTCCACCACCATCTTACCCTCAAGCTTCACCTCTGTTTTCTTAGGAGGGTACCTCTTCTGCCTCCTCCCACCTTCTTCCTCATCCTCTTCTTGATTCTCAATATGAGACGCAACAGAACCAACCTCAGAACAGATCTCCGAGGGAAGGATGTTGTTCATGTTAAGGTCTTTAAGCGGAAGGATTTTGGAAGTAGTGTTTGATTTCTCCTCGGTCTCGTTCTCAAGTGCCTCCCACTCCTCCAAGTTAGGCACATTGGAGCCCCAGCCAGGTAACTCCTTCTCAGGTAATCTCTGTACCCTAACAGTTTGAATAGGCGGGGGAACATCCCTGAGATTCTTAGTCCCATGAACCTCAGCCTCAAGCGTGTATGTCAAAGCAATCAACTTAAGATCAACATCAGAGAGCGTTTGCAAATCACCAGTAGCTTTAGCAAATTTAATAACTGCAAGAAAACAACAACTGCTTTCACCATTCTAATCCAAACTAACATTTTACGAAGAATCAATTTGCATACCTTTACTGAGAGATTCAGGAGAAGGCTCCATGGTTTCGATGGTGAAAGGGATGAATTCGAGACGACGCCGAGAATTAGGGTCACGAATCTCCGACAGTACTTCAGGGACGGTTACGAATTTGTCGGCGAAGTTTGTTAAGCTCTGGCTACCGTCGATGACGGCGTTGGCATCAACAACAGCCATAGATACTCCCTTTGTGGATTTACAGTTCCCGACCATACCGAGGATCGCCGCCGGAGCTACGTCGGTGGTCGGAGGCTTTGAAGGAGGATCTTTCTTCACTATGGAACTCCACATCGATACTGGTTTCGGATCCATGATTGCTCGCTCGTGTTCGAGTTTAGTTGTTTGCCGCTTCAATGAAGACTGAGAGGTAGAGAAGCGAAGAAGGAGATAGGTAAAACCCTAGGGACTCCGGAAACGTCGCCGTTATTTGTATGAGATAGTGGGCCAAAATAAATGATCCTACATTTGTGTATGAAAAGCTCATATATTTCACTTTATTTTAGATGGGCCGAGGCACGGGTGAGTGGAGAAGAAAGAAGCTCTTGTTCGTACACGTCTTTCCCCTTTAAGAAACAGTACGGCCGTTGTACGGCTCCCTCCTCCCAGCTCTCCTACGTTCAAAAACACCAGATCCGGAACCCTTGTTCTCTACTGATCCCCCCAGCTATGAAGAACCCCGGTGTTAGTTGATTTTAAACGTAGATCTACGGTTGAGATCGGAACTATTAACGCAAAACAAAGTCGCGATGTAGTTCTCTCAAGCGTGGTTATCGCGGCTTGTCTTCCTCACCTTAGTTTCAAAATTCAAACTGTTTCAACTTTCTTGGAGCTCATCGACGATGATTTCCTCGGATATCAATCACTGAAGATCATTAATAAAGAAACCCTTTCGAAGTATTCGCAAAGGATTTTAGTTTGTTTTTGGTTTATCACATCAGAGTTTTCTGGTGTTGATAAGTCCAATATACATCTATCTCTAGAGACCAAAAAATCACTGCTTGTATCAAGGCTCCTCGCGTGCATTTCAATCATCGAGTGTAATCAACACTTGTGGGAACTTATTAACTATAAAAGTCCCAAGGTCCACGCATACCAACAAGCACTTGGTTCTGGTCCTTTGTATTAGTTTTTTAACTAGTTTGAGGTGACCAGTATACCTATATATTTCTAAAATCATTAAGTTTGTAAGATGAACGTGGTGGCATGGAATTGTCAAGGAGTTGGAGTCGATTTGACAAAAGAACATCTTGATGAGTTATATCATTGTTTCCTACCCAAATTTTTATTTTTATCTGAGACAAAAAATAGTCGTCATGTTCTGCAAAATCTACAAGTTTCTTATGGATATGATCAAGTCTATACCGTTGAGCCGCGTGGACGAAGCGGAGGCCTAGCACTTTTGTATATGGATGATCCTTCAGTTACCATCTTGTATGCGGATAATCATATGATCGATGTTGAAACTAGATTTGAAGGACAAGAGATTTTATGACTTTCGTGTATGGAGACCCTGTTGTTGGACATCGTGACCAAGTTTGGGAACGATTGTCACGCATGAGTACAACACGTAGTAAAGCTTGGTTTATGATTGGAGATTTTAATGAAATCACGGGAAATCATGAGAAGAGGGGAGGAAGACGTCGTTTAGAGAGCTCTTTTCTCCCCTTCCGAACTATGTTAGAAAATTGTGGAATGCTTGACTTCCCATACAACGGAAACTCATTTTCGCGGGTGGGGAAAAGACGATCCGGGAAAGTTAAATGTAAACTTGATAGAGCAGTGGCAAACGAAGAATGGCATGTGTTATTCACCCATTCTGTTGTAGAATTCCTACAATTATGGGGATCATACCACATGCCAGTCCTAACACGGATTCAATCTAGTGTTAGGAGGAAAAAAAAGAACTTCAGATTCGGCAAGCGATGGATTGGTAAACCCGGGTTCAATGAAGCGGTAATCTCGGGATGGGGACAATTTGATGAAATTCCAATGCGGAATTTTCATCAAAAAGTTACCTCATGCCGAAATAGAATTAGTTCATGGAGGAAGCAAAACCCAACAAATTCTGCTACATTGATTAAAGAACTAAAAGATAAGATAGACTTGGCTCAAGATGATGATAATTCTACGACGGAAGAGCTGGAAGAGTTACGAAGGCAGTTGATATCAGCATTTAGAGAAGAAAACACTTTTTGGGAACAAAAAAGTAGGAACCAATGGCATAAATATGGGGGCAGGAATACAAAATTCCACCATGCCACCACAAAACAACGAAGAGCCCATAATCGAATCATCAGTATTAAAGATAAGCATGGAAAGTTGGTAGAGAGTGAAATCGAGGTAGAGAACGTGGTTGTTCAATATTTTCGTGATCTCTTCTCTACTTCTTTGCCAAGAGAGATAGATAGTTCCCTCCGTTTTATTTCAGAAAAGGTGTCACAAGCCGATAATAGGTTACTCTTAGAGAAATCGTCGGAACATGAAATTAGGAAAGCTCTTTTCGAGATTAACCCAGACAAAGCACCAGGACCGGATGGCATGTCTAGTAAATTATTTCAGAGATTCTGGCGGGAGATGCGCCAAAACATTATCAGATTTGTACAAGATTTCTTTGAGACAAGCGTTCTTGACCCTCTGTTGAACCAGACAAATATATGTCTCATCTCTAAGAAGAAGAAACCCCGGGACATGACTGAGTTCAGACCTATTAGTCTCTGCAATGTTAGCTATAAGATTATATCTAAGCTATTATGCAAGAGACTAAAGAGGGTTATACCACGCTTGATCTCAGAGACACAATCAGCTTGGTCTTCGATCGGATTAGGTACGGGTATATCGATCGATGAAGGGGGATCTGTATCGGTCGATGGCTGTGGCTGAGGCTTCATTTGTGCACGCAGAGTGTTGATTTCTTCTTCAAGGGCTTCTCTTTCAGATCGTACTGAATCAGGGTTGATGGTATTCCAGAGTAGTTCACCCCGGAGTCTTGATAATTCTTTCTCATATTCATATGGCATGGTTGCTAACTTCCAGGTGTGATCGATGGTGAGGCCATCTAGCATGTAGGTGACTTCTTTCTGTGTGTAGAGCTTGCCATCTGGAACTCCTTTAGCAAACTGATCAGCATAGACAGAAACAAGAGCGACCAAACAGTGAGGCTCTCTTCAGCAAGTTCTCCATATCTTCTTTGGTGACAGGGATGATGTCTCCGTTTACTGCTCTTGCATGGCCAGCTTCATCTCTGTAGACTCCATATTCATCTTTCTTTTCCCAAAAGAAACGACGTTCTCCGTTTTGGAAAGCTCTCGCCCCATACTCTCGATGTGTATCGATCGATGCTAGTCTCCATGCATCGGTCGATGGGCGTTTTGTCTGGTTTGGGTCGTTTTCGATGATAGGTCCATTGGCCATCTGGAGTAAGTCTGCAACATCTTCTGTGGAGATAGGAATGATTCTCCCATCTATAGCACGTTCATTACCATCTGAATCCCTGAAAATACCAAACTCATCTTGAATTAGTGAATTTAAATCAAATTTAGGTGTTTGTACCTCGGATGTTGTTGTGGCAGGATCGGTTGGTGGTCTGTGATTGATATCGATCGATGGAGGAATGTCTTCGTCGGTCGATGGCTTGTAGGGCGTGTCGGTCGATGGCTTGGACTCCTTATCGAGCGATACGTGATCTGCAGGTTGAGTCGCGGCTTGTAGGGGTGCTGTGTCTACTGCAAAAATTTTGTGATAACCGCTGGCCCAGCTTCCAATTGAGTAATCTCCGTCTCGTGGTTCGTGTGGGACATAAACTGGTCTGCAGTAGGGTTCGTCGCTTGTTGAGTCGAACTGTCTTTTGCGCGATCTGGGGTATGGCATATCGATCGATGGACCAGGTGGCATATCGGCCGATGCTCGTCGGATGAAGGTCGGGAATTGAGGCTGTTCTTCATCTTCTCGAAGAAATCGGTACTCTATAGCTCGTTCCTCCTCATAATCTTCATCATACTCCTCTTGAGTATTGATACTAGCAAGCTCGGGCAAGTAGTGATCGTTTTCCCAATCTTCTGCATTGAAATCGGCGTCTCGGAACTCGGCTTCGGTCCGTCAGAAGACTCCATCGAGCGATGACCGGGTAGTACTGTCGGTCGATGGTGCTGCAAGGATATCGATCGATGGGGAAGTGGTTTCATCGGTCGATACTGCGTCTTTGGTGTCATACTCTTCCATATAATCAAATTCGTGGGCGCAGAAACATGTGGCTACGAGTGTTGAGCTGACTGGCCTTGGGAACTTGATTACTGGTACAGGATCGTAGTGAATGGAAGGGTTGATTAGGGTTAGGCAGAGCTTGTTGGTTTGGAGGTCACAAACAGCTCCAACTGTGGCTAAGAAGGCTCTTCCAAGTAGTAGAGAAGTCTTGAAGTTCAGCTTGTTGGAGAGGATTGTGGGAACCGAAATCCACCTACTGTCAAATAATCGTAAATAAGGAAACTTTGGGAAAACCCTAAGTTTCCAGAGGAACCGGCTATCTGCAGAACCACACAACGAAGATTAAAAGAATAAACGAAATTGAGAGAAAAGAGGTTCTTATTCCGAATATGCGTAGAACTGGAACAAAAAGAGCAGCCGAAAAGCTTAAGAACGAAAAACCCTAATTGAGACACAGCTCGCTAACAGAAAACGGAAATATTCTTAAATGCTAATTTCTGGTGGTGAGAGCTCTGAAAATCGTGTCCCTTGCTTCTGCCCTAGACCTCTTAGTTATATACTCCTCGCCTTGGCCATTCGATCTTTCCATTTCGCTCAGATTTGACTACATTGGGAATCTTCCATTTTTCTCGATCCTTCCTTTTCTTCCGCAAAAATCTTCTATTTTTCTTCAAACCTGCCTTTTATCTTCAAGCTTGACATTTATTTTCCTCCTGCGATAAACTGTCAAAATGTTATCGTATCTTCGGGTTAGATTCCGTTAAGATCGCGAGATGGGCTTTTATCTCGTTTTAGGACCTTCCTGGCCGTTCTGCGATAAATCCGTTTTCCGACTTTGTACAGGATCGTTTCCTGATCTAATGCCGTTTTTAGTAAATTCCTCGAGCTAATCGTAAGGTTTTACGATTTACTCGACGTTTTTATTAAAAACGCGTTTTTTACGATTTTAACGAGAAATCTCGAATAAATCGTATAGTTTAGGCAATGTTCGGTGTTTTGTTTAACCGTTGCCGTTTTATACGATTTCCTCGAGTTCTTTGTCGAGAAAAAGAAGTTTTACGGTTTTTATCGTAAAACTCGAACGATAGGTCGGGTCGAGATGGAACGGGAGACATTTCGGCCGTGGTTCAGAATACGACCGTGTCGAAAGACGTAAGTTTCGAATTGGGGATGCGGGAGATCGAGGCTCGGGACGTCTAGGAAGTCTCTAGTTCGTCCAACGGCGAACTAGTCAGGACGGGACTAGTTCGCGTTTCACGGCTGTTTCAGTTTTTTTTTGCGGTTTCGTAAAACGATTCTCGAGTTTTATAAAACGATCTTCGAGTTTTATAAAATGATTCTTCGAGTTTTATAAAATGATTCTCGGGTTTTATAAAACGATCTTCGAGTTTTATAAAACGATTCTCGGGTTTTATAAAACGATTTTTGAGTTTTATAAAACGATTCTCGGGTTTTATAAAACGATCTTCGAGTTTTATAAAACGATTCTTCGGTTTTTTTTAAAACGGTCTTCGAGTTTTATAAAATGATTCTTCGAGTTTTATAAAACGATTCTTCGAGTTTTATAAAACGATTCTTCGAGTTTTATAAAACGATTCTCGAGTTTTATAAAACGATTCTTCGAGTTTTATAAAACGCCTTCTCGAGTTTTATAAAACGATCTTTGAGTTTTATAAAACGGCTTCTCGAGTTTTATAAAACGGTCTTCGAGTTTTATAAAACGATTCTTCGGGTCTTATAAAACGGTCTTCGAGTTTTATAAAACGGTCTTCGAGTTTTATAAAACGATTCTTCGAGTTTTATAAAACGATTCTTTGAGTTTTATAAAACGATTCTTCGAGTTTTATAAAACGATTCTCGAGTTTTATAAAACTATCCTCGAGTTTTATAAAACGATTCTCGAGTTTTATAAAACGATCCTTGGGTTTTATAAAACGATTCTCGAGTTTTATAAAACGATCCTCGAGTTTTATAAAACGACCCTCGAGTTTTATAAAACGATTCTTTGGGTTTTATAAAACGGTCTGCGAGTTTTATAAATGATTTCGAGTTTTATAAAACGACTTCTCGGGTTTTATAAAACTATTCCTTTTGTATTTTTGCGGGGAGTTTTGGCTATTGATTCCGTCGTACCGATTTTGATCCCAACAGTTGGCCCCCCAGCTCGTAAGAATCGTGGGGTTCTTGCGAGTGGATTGAGCTTGTTTGGCGAGTTTGGTAGAATTAGGCGGAACTTTAATGGCCAAAAGTCCAAGGGTGAATAGTAAAATTCTTCCCTATAAGTAGATGGAGTAAAATTTTGAATTCTTTACCCCATCTTCTACAACTTATCCAAGAAATTTTTCTCTCTACT
>CAKOAT010528487.1:235089-248306 GCA_932364175.1 Eruca vesicaria subsp. sativa
ATTCCTCGACTAGTTCCAATTTTCGCAATTCTGAGGGAACGAGCTCGCAGCCTCCAGTTTCAGCTCCGAAAAAAGAGTATTCGTCCCTGTTAATCGATCCGACGGACCGCGAGGCTTTTTGGGTGCTGCGAGATGAGTCGGGGTCCGCTAGGCCTGGGACTTGGGTTCCAGCTTTGTCGGACATCGATCAAACTTCCGGATATCCGAGCTCGGCTCTTTTTAACAGTATCAATTACATGCGCGAATTTTGCCGAGTTCCAGAGGCTGTCGAGTTTCGTCTCCCACTTTCCGGGGAGGGCGACAAGGATGCGCCAGAGGGTTTTTTTCACATGTTACAACATTTTCTTGCAACAATGCCACATATGGTTTCCGATCTCAGAAATCATTGTTCATTACCTTCACAGGCTGGGGCTATCGATCAGTCAGCTGACTCCCCCTAGTTTAAAGCAACTCGTTGGTCTCCTGACGCTGAGTTATGAGCAGGGAATTACCCTTAATGTTGATCATCTCGAGAGTCTGTTGAATCCCACGGGGCAATCGCAGAGGATCACTCTATCCCCTCGTGATGAAATTGTTACGGGCTGCTCAACGCTTTCTACTTCTTGGAAGAAATTTTTTTTCTACGTTCGTATTGACAGTGCGTCAGTTGAGGAGGGTTGCATTCCGCTTTTTACGGCCACGTGGGGTCGGTAAGGTATGCGAACCGAGTTCATGCAAATCCTCTTCCTCTTATTATTATTTTTTTATTCATTTCTGTTTTTCTGCAGTGACCAACCCTTTGCCTCCGTATCCCGCGGATCTCCAGGACATCACCACTTCTCTCAAATGTGGTGAGGTTGGTTGGTGCAGTTTTTCTCCGCAACGCGTCCGCCAAGCGGTTGCCCTCTTCTGATCTCGACTCTTTGTGGATTCTCCGATTTATGAAGAGGATCCGTTTATCGGTGAGTTTATTCCGTATGTTCCCTCGACGAGGAGTGGCAAATCAAGATTACGAAGGGATAAAATCCCGGTTGTCGAAGATGATGACTCTGAACGCGCGGCTTCTTCTGACAATATTCTCAAGGACTTCCTTGATAGTCAGACGGAAGAATGCGTCTGGACGAAGGTGGGTGGATCATCAACCTCCCATTTTCCGGACATCGACCATGACTAAGTCCCGGAGTTTACTAGGGGGTCTGAGAAAGCCAAGGCGGTACGTGTGTTTATTGTTTTTTTTTCGAGCAGTTTTTATGATATCGCTTAATTCTTTTCTTTGGTAGGGTTTCCTTGTCATGAGCCGAGCCCTAGACAGCCGTACCGCTGAAGCTCGCCTTGCCGAGTTTCGAGCGAACATGGCTGAAAAAGAAGTTGCTCGTCTTCGGACAGAGGTCGAGACCAACTGAGCCAAAGAAGTGGTTGCGAGGGAGGTTGCTCGCGTGAGGGATGAGTGTGCGGCTAGATCTCGTCATGCCAAGGAGCTCTCTGACCAAAGGATTCGTCGTGTTCGTCGTGCGGGCAAACGAGAGGTTGCCGAGGAGATGAAGGCTCGTCGTGAACGATTTGTAACCGGTTGTTCGGATGCCGAAGTTGTTCAACGGGCGCATGGTGATTATCGCGAATGTCGCAGGATCATTCATGGGTTATCCCTAACTAAGAATGAAGGGTATTCGTTTGCTAAGGAATTCTCCGCGCGGCGGGAAAGCCTGAATCGGGAAAGAGATATGCAGCCCAAACTTTTTGACCTTAAGGCGCACATGTGGGATCAATGGAATCCCATCGTGGTGTCGCCGAATTCGGTCGAAGTTGGACCTGGGATCTCGGACGTGGATGGCGAGGTTGACCAGTCCGCATTTGATGACTTCAATATGTGATGTTCTTGTTTTTACTATTTCGTTGTTGTTTTTCTGGGACTGGCCGTTGACGGCTTTGAATCCCTACCGCTGGGCGGTGTGTATTCGAAGACTTTCTTAATAAAAATATTTTCTAAGTATGGAATTTTGTATTTCGTTTTTAGATGTAGAGGGAAGGGTACGAGTTGTCGTCTCTTATCTAACTCTTTGTGTAAATCGTCCGATTCGTTAACTCGGGAGATTTTGATTTTCGCGAGTGTTTAGATGTGGGCGAAGAGACATGCCTTTAGGATCTCGATTCATGCCTTGAGACGTTAGCGACCAGTGTGCTGGGTTTAGGGCAAGACCTAGGTTTACTTTCGGACTGGGGCTGTGCGATGACTAGTCGGCTTTCGTTTTGCCCGTTGCGATTTTAACCTGACTCCATACCGATTTAGAATCCGCGATAGGTTCTCGGCTTATACGATTCGTATGGTTGGAATCGATCATCTCAGCGGGAACAATTTCTAAGTTGCCCGGAAGTGCTGACCAAAAATTTGGATTTCTTTTATAGCGCGCTATTTTATCCTCGTCGGATGTATGCGGACCGATAGGTCGGTGCGTTTGTTTAGGACGGCTAGCGTGCTCGACGGGGCCAATCGCCGAGCGTTCGTGTTTTTATAGTCGCGGACGGACTTGGGGAAATATTTTTCTTTGAGAGTTCAGGCGACGTCTCGCCAGTTCTTTCCAAAAATATTTTGATATGCAAGTTTTTTAGAAAAACGATTAAATAGTTGTTACTGCGGAAGGGATTTTCCGGATTTGCGTTTTTGATAGTAGCGGAGATATTCTAACTCTGTCTTTATTAAAAATTCCGAAAATTTTTCGATTACAAAGCTAAAAGAAATTTTGTAAAAAAAAATTGGGAGTATACGAATACTCGTATACTCAACCACTCCCCCCCCCCGTTTTGGAAGGGGGGGATAGCTGAAGTCGTCTTTAGGCGAGCTACCTACATATTCCTTTCGGAAATCAAGCCATCTTGTAGTTCTGATTGTTTGCGCGAGTGTGCTTACTCTGCTGTCGCAGACTTCTCGATCGCTTCAGTTGCGGGATCGATGTCTTTGTTTGGGATTGTCTCCTCCGGTCGGGTGGAAGTGATGGGTGCAGAAACTTCTGGTTTCTCGGCCGTTGCTTGCTTTGGGTCGTCTTCTGCAGGCGGTGGCGTGACCTTTGCCCGTTTTGGTTTCACGGTTGCTACCGCCAATTGCCTCACCTTATGTTCGGCTAGGAAGCAGGATCGTGATTGTCTTTGGCATCCCCAAATTACCGCAATTCCCGTAGGCGTCGTGAAATTTGATGCCTAAGTGATACGTGGACAGAACCTCCTTCATGGAATTTATCCAGGTCGTGCCCATGATTACATTGTAGATAGCCGGGAAATCGACTACCACGAAGTTAACGATTTTCGTAACTTCTTTTGCGGCGACTGGTAATCGGATTGATCCCAGGGTCACTGACTTCTCGCCGGAGAAACTACTCAGCGGTTTTGGAATCGGCTCGACTTCCGAGAGATCGATTCCCATGCGCGCTATCGTGTTGCGGAAGATCACATTGACAGTACTCCCGGTATCGACCAAGATCCAAGCGACTTCTAAATCGCTTATTACTAAGTCGATGACGAGAGGATCGGCGTGAGGTTGGTCGATTCCGCCGGTTTCAGCGTTGTCGAATGAGATCACTCCTTTCGGAGAGTCATCCGTCGGCACCTTCCAACTCGAGCCGGTTTCGGCTTTGCATTGGTAGGATTTTATAGACGAGACGGTGTCGTTGTAGTATTGCGATTGGCCGATAATCATGTTGAGTTTTTTTGGCGGTTAGCGTCGTTACCCTTCTCGTCTTGTCTTCGTCCGCGTTTTTCGCCTGACTGGTTTCCCTGAGGCGGAGTTTCTGCTCGCGCGTTCCTCTCGTTCTTCGGAAGGCGGTCGGAATCGCGGATGAGATCCTTGACACTGGATGTCTCAGAAAGTTCTCCCGGGAACAAGTTTGCGGCAAGTCTGGCGCCGAGAACTTTGCAGTTTACGGTGGAATGCCCGCGGGTTTGGTGGAGGTCGCAGAAGGAATTATCGTCGTAATTCAAATTTCTCGTCCACGTATTACCCGTAGTTCGCCCTTGCTCCGAACCGGAGTTGATGGCGTAGTTATGCGCCCCTTGGAGATCCTGTCCCTCGTGATGGACGAATTTGTCGTTACGAGAGTTCCTCTTTTTCTGCTTGTGCTCGGACGCGTTATTCTTCGCGGATGTTTTCGTCGGCTTATGCTTCTCGGACATGATTTTAGTTTCTTCTTCGATGGTTATGAAGTCAGTTGCCTTATGGAGCGCATCCTGGATCGTCCGCGGTTTCTCGAGAGTTATCCACTTGCGGAATTTTGATTTATACCAGAGCGATTTCCTTAACGCGTCGATGGCAGCTTTGTCGCTGATTCCGCTAACCCTAGGCATGACTAGTTTGAATCTGCTCATGAAATCGCGGAGAGATTCGTCCTCCTTCTGCACCAAGCTCTAGAGGTCGGCGTCGGAGGTTTCCGGGTTAATGAACATCGAGTATTGCTTCAGGAATTCTGAAGCCAGTCGACGGAAACTTCCGATCAAATTTCGCCTAAGTTTGGCGAACCATTCGAGCGCGGCTCCTTCTAGGTTTTCGACGAAGAGGCGGCAGTAGCCTGCGTCTTTTTCGTGGTCCTTGAGCTTGGCTCGTCCCATGGTGATCTGGAATGCTTGTAGGTGCGCTTTGGGATTGGACGTCCCGTCGTAAGTCGGCACCTTAAGTTTTCCGGGATCGGGCAGTTTGATCTGGGTGATGCGGGCCGTGAAGGGCGTTTTCCGAGACTCGTACAGTAGCCGATCAATCTCGGGTGCGGCGCTGGTAGCTCGGTGAATCTGAGATTTCACCGCTGCGGCCGTTTTGGTGATATATTCGCGGAGATCGCGAATCTCGGTCAGACCGCCAGCAGTTTGCCGACCTTGTCGGCGTTTGCTGCGAGTGACTGGAGATCGCTCCTTGGCGGTGTTTGCGTATCGCGTGAAGTCGAGTTCCCCCTCGTCTCCAGTAAAAGAACGTTCGGGAGAAGACTCCGGAAGAGGACTTCAAGTCTTTCTTCTCCTAGGATGGACGTCAGCGTCTTCGTCCGATGAATCGGACTGGTTGCTTGTCTCCAAGTTAACCCTTTCGATGCCGCCGCCCTCGGTCTCCTGTTCGTGAGTAGGAGGTTTCTCCGATTCGTTCAGCGTCGTGTCAGGATTGTCTTTTCCGGATTCCTTTTCTGGTAAGTTACCCTGCTCGTTCTAGGACGATCCGTAGGAGCGCCGAAGTCGAGCCTCCTTCCGCGGATCTTAGTAGTTCCGCGGGGCGAATTGCTCGGGTTTTCGCGGTTAGGGTTTCTACCCGTTTCGTGAGCGAACCAATGAGCTTTTCCTGCTCTTCCGATTTTTTGTTAAACTAGGAAAGCATCTTCTCGAGAGTCTCGGCGTTAGCGTTTGTAGCGTTGGCCGCAGACGCTCCTTGTGATGGTGTTGTTTCAACGTTATCGCCTTCGTTGCGAGTTTGGTTGTCACCAGTCATCGTTTCTTCGTTGGAAATGTTGCGGCTTCAGTGTAAGATAGATCCGACCCCCCTCCTTCTAGCGCCAAACTGTGGGAACCGAAATCCACCTACTGTCAAATAATCGTAAATAAGGAAACTTCGGGAAAACCCTAATTTCCAGAGGAACCGGCTATCTGCAGAACCGCACAACGAAGATTAAGAAAACGATAAACTTAGAATATTAAAAGAATAAACGAAAATGAGAGCAAAGAGGTTCTTATTCCGAATCTGCGTAGAACTGGTACAAAAAGAGCAGCCGAAAAGCTTAAGAACGAAAAACCCTAATTGAGACGCAGCTCGCTAACAGAAAACAGAAATATTCCTAAATGCTAATTTCTGGTGGTGAGAGCTCTGAAAATCGTGTCCCTTGCTTCTGCCCTAGACCTCTTACTTATATACTCCTCGCCTTGGCCATTCGGTCTTTCCATTTCGCCCAGATTTGACTATATTGGGAATCTTCCATTTTTCTCGATTCTTTCTTTTCTTCCGCGAAAATCTTCTATTTTTCTTTAAACCTGCCTTTTATCTTCAAGCTTGACATTTATTTTCCTCCTGCGAGTAAACTGTCAAAACGTTATCGTATCTTCGGGTTAGATTCCGTTAAGATCGCGAGATGGGCTTTTATCGCGTTTTAGGACCTTCCGGGCCGTTCTGTGATAAATCCGTTTTCCGACTTTGTACGGGATCGTTTCCTGATCAAATGCCGTTTTTAGTAAATTCCTCGAGCTAATTGTAAGGTTTTACGATTTACTCGACGTTTTTATTAAAAACGCGTTTTTACAATTTTAACGAGAAAGCTCGAATAAATCGTATAGTTTAG
Source organism: Eruca vesicaria subsp. sativa (assembly GCA_932364175.1). Classification (NCBI taxonomy): domain Eukaryota; kingdom Viridiplantae; phylum Streptophyta; class Magnoliopsida; order Brassicales; family Brassicaceae; genus Eruca; species Eruca vesicaria. The sequence goes on from CAKOAT010528487.1 coordinate 241,362, forward strand.
GCAATGTTCGTTGTTTTGTTTAACCGTTGCCGTTTTATACGATTTCCTCGAGTTCTTTGTCGAGAAAACAAAGTTTTACGGTTTTTATCGTAAAACTCGAACGATAGGTCTGGTCGAGATGGAACGAGAGACATTTTGGCCGGGGTTCAGAATGCGACCGTGTCGAAAGACGTAAGTTTCAAATCGGGGATGCAGGAGATCGAGGCTCGGGACGTCCAGGAAGTCTCTAGTTCGTCCAACGGCGAACTAGTCGGGACGGGACTAGTTCCCCCACCGGCGAACTAAGCCAAGCTGGCTTAGTTCGCCGGTGGGCGAACTAGTCAAGTGGGACTAGTTCGCCCACCGGTGAACTAAGCCAGCTTGGCTTAGTTCGCCGGTGGGCGAACTAGTCACGGGTCTCCTAGTTCGCCCATCGGCGAACTAAGCCAGCTTTTCATCGGGTATGAGAATCAAGTCAGCTTCGCAGGTGACCATCTTGATCACGCAGGTCTCCATTTTCATCGGGTATGAGAATCATAGGCGCTACCATGTCTCGCCGGTTAGTATCGATCTATGTCAGATGTGGTGTATCGATCGATGTCAAGTGATGGGTATCGGTCGACGAACGGTTGTTGATGTCGATCGATGAGGTGGTGAAGGTATCGGTTGATGAACTGTTGTTGATCGTCGGTGGAAAGGGCGTATCGGTCGATACGATGGTATTGGTATCGATCGATGCGGAGCGTCCTTGCGGATGCTACGCTCTAGGTTGTTGGGATCTTCTGAGTACAAAAGCTGCTTGTTCTTGTTGCTTCTAGTACTGCTGGGCATGTACCTGAAAAAGACAAAAAGAAAAAGAAAAAGATTTTGTGTCAAAAGATAGAAAAATAAAATAACAAAAAAACCTAGACTGAATCAGATTAAATCTAATAGTTATCTTAGTTCCCCGGCAACGGCACCAAATTTGATATCACTCAAATTACCCTAAGGAGTTAATTACTCTCATCAAAAGAGTTTCAATCGTAGTACTTAGGGATCGAATCCACAAGGAACTAGAGACACAAAAGATATAATCCTAAGTGATTAAGCTAGGTTGAAAAAGGTTTAAAACATTAAATAAAATAAGTAGCAATGGTAAGTTGCTAAAGAGAATAGGTTTTGGTTTTGAAAACAATAAAAAGAAATAGTTAGATTCAAGGTTACTATTCAGAAAATCAGGATTATAGATCTATGGATGTCTTAACGAATTGCTTGCAAATATATGAGAACTTCAATCCTTAGACAAATCTATAGCTGTCGCTAGTTAGACTCGGCCATTGATCTGATTGCCGACTGCATCGATCGATATTGCTATCACAGTGTCGATCGATATAAGCTGTCGTCGATCGATAACTCTAAAAGAGCATCGATCGATATTAAGTATCAGATCGGATCGAACTTTGTTCACCCGAGAACTTCTATAAGACCGGCTGTCGCATCGTGCCTTAATAGAGTCTGGGTTCAGCCAAATGATTTCAGGAAGATGACTATTAGATTAGTCACTACATAATCAATACTCTAGGTAGCAAGTCTAGAGTAAGCATTAGGGTTCATTTGGATAATGAATATAACAACTCAACAATCCATAGTTGGGGCTAATCCCTCATAACTATTTGAACCCCAAATCTAACATATGAATCTACTCAGACATAGCTAAGAGATTCATAGCAAAAGAATAAGAAGAAAAGAAAATGCTTTTATTGCNTCTAGAGTAAGCATTAGGGTTCATTTGGATAATGAATATAACAACTCAACAATCCATAGTTGGGGCTAATCCCTCATAACTATTTGAACCCCAAATCTAACATATGAATCTACTCAGACATAGCTAAGAGATTCATAGCAAAAGAATAAGAAGAAAAGAAAATGCTTTTATTGCTAAGTATAAAATAGAATACAAAACTTGGTTCAAAACTTCATATCTCTAAAGGCTCATAGGCATAGGTATAAATAGGGAGTACAATTAGGTTAAAAACTCGTTAGGGGAATCTTGTAATTTGGTGAGAACTTGGGCTTCAAGTTAGCCAAATAAATCTTGCTCATCACGCTCTGTATCGATCGATGGTACATTGCGTACATCGATCGATGGAGGATCTCGACTTCAACTTCTACGGAAGCGTCGTCGATCGATTACACAGGGTGTGTATCGATCGATATATATCTCTTATATCGGATCTTCGTAGTCATCTTGGAAAACTCTTCGTTAAGCACCAAAAGACACCTAAATCATCACTTTACCACAAAATGCCCCTGAACCTGAAAACATAACTAATAGACTCCAAAACATAGATAATTATAATAAAAACATATAGAAAATATGACCAAAAGTGGGTCAAAATCATGGTCTGTCATCTTTCGAGTGGAAAGCTTCAGAGTGTGCTCACGCATCAATCTTTGAACCTACTGATCTTTGTGGGAACCAAAATTCACCTACTGTCAATGATCGTAAATAAGGAAACTTTGAGTAAACACTAAGTTTCCAGATGACCCGGCTATCTGCAGAACCGCACAACGATAATTAAGAAAACGAAGAATTTAAAATCAAAGTAAGAATGAACGAGATTGAGAGCAAGAAGGTTTTTATTCCGAATCTGCGTAAGAACGGTTACAACGAGAGTGGCCATAGCTGCGTGAGCCGTCGGCGAAATCCCTAACTCTAGAAGTCTAAGACCAAAAACCCTAGTTGAAACGCAGCTCGCTAATAGAAAACAGAAATATTCCTAAATGCTAAGTGTGGTGGTGAAAGCTCTAAAAAATCGTGTCCTGCTTCTGCCCTATGCCTCTTGCTTATATACTCCCTTCCTAGGCGGTTTAGTCTTCCCATTTCTCTCAGATTCGAGTTTATCGGGAATCTTCCATTTATCTCGATTCTTCCTTTTTTTCCCGTGGAAATCTTCTATTTATCTTCAAACTTGCTATTTATCTTCAAACTTGACATTTATCTTCCTTCTGCGAGTAAATCGTCAAAATGTTATCATATCTTCGGGTTAGATTTCGTTAAGATCACGAGATGGGCTTTTATCACATTTTAGGACCTTCCGAGCTGTTTTACAATAAATCTGTTTTGCGACTTTGTACGAGATCGTTTCCTGATCCGATGCCGTTTTGAGTAAACTCCCCGAATTAATCGTAAAGTTTAGCTACATTCGTTTCTCGATTAATCGTTGCCGTTTTTACGATTCACTCGATGTTTTCTATTAAAAACGCGTTTTTTACGATTTTTACGAAAAATCGTGAACAAATCGTATAGTTTAGGCAATGTTCGGTGTTTCGTTTAACCATTGCCATTTTACACGATTTCCTCGAGTTCTTTTCGAGAAAACAAAGTTTTACGGTTTTTATCCTAAAACTCAAACGATAGGACGGATCGAGACGAAACAGGAGACATTTCGACCGTGGTTCGGAACACGATCATGTCAAAGGACGTAAGACTTGAATCAGGGATGCGGGAGATCGAGGCTCGGGATGGTCGGTTTGACGTACGGCGAGCTGAACCGAACCGGTTCAGGTCGCCGTTGGGCGAGCTGCCCGGGAAGCTTTTAGCTCGCCCAACGGTGAGCTAGTCGGGACGAGACTAGCTCGCCGAACGATGAGTTAGGCCAGCTGGCCCATCTCACAGTTCGGCGAGCTAGTCGTTTGGGACTAGCTAGCGTTTTACGGCAGTTTCGGTTTTTTGCGGTTTTGTGCTTAACTCGGACGATCGTGTAATCGACGTTTGTTTCATTTTTCTGAGATAACAATCTTCCGAGTTTTGCGCGGATTTCCTTTGTTCGGAAATCTCGAGTTTATAAAACGATTTATCGAGTTTTATAAAACGATTTCTCGAGTTTTATAAAACGTATTTCTCGAGTTTTATAAAACGATTTATCGAGTTTTATAAAACTATTTCTCGAGTTTTATAAAACGTATTTCTCGAGTTTTATAAAACGTATTATTATCTTTTTGCGGGAAGTTCTGGCTATTGATTCCCTTGTATCGATTTTGACCCCAACAGTTAGCCCCCCAGCTCGTAAGAATCGTGGAGTTCTTGCGAGTGGATTGAACTTGTTTGGCGAGTTTGGTAGAATTAGGCGGAACTTTAATGGCCAAAAGTCCAAAGGTGAATAGTAAACTTTTTCCTATAAGTATATGGAGTAAGAACTCCATAACTTATCCAAGAAACTTTCTCTCTACTTCCTTTGAGTTTGCTTCTCTCAAAATTTTCAAGCATGTTTTCAAAAAGGAGAACTCGTTCCTCAACCAGTTCCGATTGTCGCAGCTCCTAGAGAACGTGTTCGCAACCTTGAGTTTCGGTTTCAAAAGAGGAGTACTCATTTCCATCGATCGATCCAAGAGACCGCGTGGCTTATTGGGCGCTAGGAGACGAGTTGGGGTCCGCTAGGCCTGGGATTTGGGTTCCAGCTTTATGGGATGCCGATCGAGCTTCCGGATGTCTGAGTTCAGCTCCTCCTAACAATATCGAATCCATGCGGGAGTTTTGCCGAGTCCCAGAAGCGTCGAGTTTCGCCTCCCACTTGCCGGGGAGAGTGACAAGGCTGCGCCTGATGGTTTTTTACGTGCTACAATGTATTTTTCAGCAATGCCATTTATGGTTTCCGATCCCGGAGATCATTGTTTGATATCTTCATAGGCTAGGATTATCGATCAGCCAATTGACTCCACCAAGCTTAAAACAATTCGTTGGTCTCTTGACGCTGAGTTACGAGAAGGGAATCACCCTTAGCGTTGACCATCTCGAGGGTTTACTGAGACCAACAGAGAAGACGCAAAGGATTAATTTATGCCCCCGCGCAGAAATTGTTACTAGTTGCTCGTCGAACTTCTCTTCTTGGAAGAAAAATTTCTTCTACGTTCGTATCGATTGTGCGTCAGTCGAGGAGGATTGCATCCCACTGTTTGTGACCACGTGGGGTCGGAAAGGTATGTGACTCGAGTGCATACGAATTACCTCCCCCTTTTCCTTTTTTTTTTTTTTTTTAACTTATTCGCTTTTGTTTTTCGTAGAGACCAACCCTTTACCTCCGCATCCGGTGGATCTTCCGAGTATCACTGCCTCGCTTAAACGCGGGGAAGTTGGTTGGGGTAGTTTCTCTCCGCAGCATGTCCGCCATGCGGTTGCTCTCTTCCGATCTAGGCTTTTTGCGGATTCTCCGATTCATGAAGAGGATCCGTTCATAGGAAAATTTATCCCGTATGTACCTTCGATGAGGAGGGGCAAGTCGAGATCTCGGAAGTATAAACACTCGGTTGCTGAAGATGACGCATCCGATCGTACAGCCTCTCCCGACAATATTCTTGAGGACTTCCTTGACAGCCAAGCGGAAGAAGGTGTTTGGATGAAAGCGGGCGGATCGTCGACCTCCAATTTCCTGGGTGTTGATCCCGATCAAGTTCCGGATTTTACTAGAGGGTTTGAGAAATCTAAAGAGGTTTGTGTTTATTTTTTTGAGCGATTTTATTATCGGACGATCTCGCTTATTCCTTCTCTTTGGCAGGGTTTCCTTATCATGAGTTGGGCCCTAGATAACCGTAGTGCCGAAGTTCGTCTTGCCGAGTTTCAAGCAGATATGGCTGAGAAAGAAGTTGCTCGCCTTCGGGCGGAGGTTGAGGCCAACCAAGCCGAAGAAATGGTTGAGAGGGAGATAGCTCGCGTGAGGGACGAGTGTGCAGTTAGGTCTTGCTGTGCCAAGGAACTCTCTGAACAAAGAATTCGTCACGCTCGTCGTGCAGGCAAAAGAGAGATTGCTGAGGTGATGAAGGCCTGTCGTGAGCGATTTGCAACTGGTTATTTGAACGCTGAAGTTGCTCAACGGGTGAACGGTGATTATCGCGAATGTCGCGGTGTTATTCATGGGTTGTCTCTTACTCAGAACGAAGGGTATTCGTTTATTGAGGAATACTCCGGACAGAGGAAGCACCTGGATCAGAGAAGAGACATGCAACCCGAACTTTTCGATCATAGGGTGCGCATGTGGGATCAGTGGAACCCCACCGTGGTGTCGCCAGATTCGGCCGAGGTCGGGCCTGAGATTCCGGACGCGGATCGCGAAGTTGATCAAACGTGGTTCGATGCTAACATTGGCCAGGGCTCGGCATCTGTGCTTGATGATTTCGATGTGTGATGTTATTGGAGTATGATGTCGTTGTATTGTTTTTTCGGGACTGGCCGTTGGTGGCTTTGAATTCCTGCCGCTGGGCGGTGTGTATTTGAAGACTTTTTAATAAAAAGTATTTTCTAAGTATGAATTTTGTGTTTCGTTTTAGATGCAGAGGGAAGAATACGGGTTGTCGTCTCGCATCTAACTCTTGGTGTAAATCGTCTGGTTCGTTTACTCGGAATGTTTCGGTTTTCGCAAGTGTTTAGATGTGGGCGAAGAGACATGCCTTTAGGAACTCGCTTCATGCCTTAAGACGTTAGAGACCAGTGTGCTGGGTTTAGGGCAAGACCTAGGTTTACTTTCGGATTGAGGCTATGCGATGACTAGTCGGCTTTCGTTTTGCCTGTTGCGATTTTAACCTGATTCCATACCGATTTAGAATCAGCGATAGGTTCTCGGCTTATACGATTCGTATGGTTGGAATCGAGCATCTCACCGAAAACAATTTCTAAGTTGCCCGGAAGTGCTGACCAAATATTTGGATTTCTTTTATAGCGCGCTATTTTATCGTTGTCGGATGTATGCGGACCAATAGGTCGGTCCGTTTGTTTAGGACGGCTAGCGTGCTCGACGGGGCCAATCGCCGAGTGTTCATGTTTTTATAGTCGCGGACGGACTTGGTGAAATATTTTCCTCGAGAATTTAGGCAACGTCTCGCCGGTTCTTTCCGAAAATATTTTGACGTACAAGTTTTGTAGAAACGATTAAGTAGTTGTTACTGCAGAAGTAATTTCCGGATGTTTGGAATTTGTTTTTGCGTTTTCGATAG